>BQNB010006862.1:0-95781 GCA_026074375.1 Tanacetum coccineum
GAATATGGCATAAGGTTAATGCTAGCACCAAGGTCGGCTAAGGCATTATAGGAGAAAGTTTTGTTGAAATTACATGGAATAAGAAAACTTTCAGGGTCTCTGAGTTTAGGTGGAACTTTGTTTTGGATCATTGCTGAACTTTCATCGCTTAAGAAAGCGGCAGAGATTTGTTCGATTTTATGTTTGTTGCTTATGAGTTCCTTGAGAAATTTTCCATAATTAGGCATTCCAGCCAAGACATCGATAAGAGGTACGTTGATTCGAACGGCGCGGATCATATCAAGAAATTTTCCGTATTGAGCTTCTATTTTCTCTTTCCTTAGACATTGAGGATACAGGATTTTTGGTTTGTATGGTTTAGGTAATGGAGTTTCCTTGACTGGTTTTGGATTTTGTGTTTTCGGTTGTGGTGTAGGTTCTTCGTCCTCATCATCGCTATAGAAGTTGATAAGAGTTTTAGAATCGTTTTGTTGATCATTTTGGTTAACTGGTGGGTTGTAAGATTTACCACTTCTAGTGAATACGACTTAGTAGGCTTTGGAATTATGTCCTTTTGGGTTTGGTTGAGTGTTACTAGGAAGAGATCCAGAGGGTCGACCAGATTTCTTGTCAACAAGTCTGTCGAACTTGGTTTCAAGATTTTGAATTGAAGCTTGATGATTTTTGGCTACGGTTTCGAGTTGAGTTTTAAGATCCATTAACATTTCTTTGAGAAAGCATTGGTCGAGAATTGCTGAGATTTACCATGAAATCGTTTAATTGTTTTTTGAAGATTCATATTGTTTAACATTAATATTTGATCGGTAGTTGTCTCGATTGTAACTACTTCGTTCGTTTGAACGCCAATTATCGCGATTCGAGCTTCGGTCGCGGTAATCATTGTAAAAACGAGTCTTACAAAAAGTTTGCATGAATTTAGCTTCCTCCTCACAGGACATAGGTATATCATCTTCATCAAGATCGGGTTTTGTTTTTTTAGCATGGGTTTGGAGTTCTTTATACTGAGCATCCATTTTCAAGGTCATGGCATCCATTCGGGGCCATAATACATGTCAGTAATGGAATTACTGCGCCTTCATCTATGAAACAACGTGTTCATAAGAGATGATATTAGTTTTTTGATTATAAGGCCTAGTCTAGCTTTAGTAAGACCTTGTCTTCAAAAGCTGATAAGCCTTATTTGGTGTTTAAAAAGAAAAAACCACTAGCTGTGGCATTCAGAACTTCTTGAGTTATTTCACTTAGACCATGATAGAAGATTTTGATAATGTTGCCTTAGGACAGATTGTGACCATGACAGTTTTAGAGCATTTCCTTCATACGAAGCCAAGCGTCGATTAGAGATTCATTATCGTGTTGAGAGAAAGCTCGGATTTCTCCGAGGAGTCGGTCGAAAAGAGCTAGTGGAAGAATCGGCTAATGAAAGCGGTTCGGAGTTCATCCCATGTTTTGATAGTTCCTTCGTTGAGTTTGTCCAACCATGTTTTTGCTTCCCCAATAAGGGATAGGGGAAACATCATTAGGCGGACGGCTTCATTTTCAGTATCTCTGTATTTAAACATATTGCAGATTCTGAGGAATTCGTGAATGTGTTTATGAGGATCGGTTTTGGTTCTTCCATTAAATTGGTTTCCTTTGACAAGGGTCAAATGGTTACATTTGATAGCAAATTCGTTAGCGGTTTCAGGAATAGTGATTGCGGAACCGGGAGTCAGAGCAACAACACGGTCAACAGCCCACATGGGTTCATCATCCATTAGGTAAAGGTTTTCAAGAGTAACTAGAAAGTGACGGAAGTGGTTGATGTCGAGAATTGGCGGATAGACAATTCTCGGGTTTTTAGGTGGATTGTTTCTTTGATCGAATGGAACTCTTCTGTTTCGTCGACGACGTCTTCGATTCAGAGTACGTTCAGGTTCAAGTAATGGTTCAACAAGTTCAAAATTGGAAGCACGTGTATGCATCCAAAGGAGAATTTGTTCGGGTCAGTTTGCCAGAAAACTGTACGGCGATTTGAAAAAGAGGGAGAGTTAAAGAGATTTTCTAGAGTTTGACTACAGAACAGCTAAGAAATCCCTGGCAACGGCGCCAAAAACTTTGATGTGTTTCAAAAGCTTTAAATTTATAAGACTGAAAATACCGGACAATTATATGGAAACACACGGGTAAAAGTATAACCCACGTATGCAGTATAATCTTTTTAGGTAAGACCAGGTCCGTCCACCAAGAAAAAAAATTAGATAGTAACGAATAATAAAAAGAAAAAGCCTTTAACAATTTCGAAAATAAACTTAGTTTATCTGCTAGCCTTAATAAATAAAGTCAAACAAGAATGTTATCGGTTTAAGAAAGACAAACTAGGTCTTGTATTGTAATAGGCTAGTCGGGTTCAACGGGCTTGGATTGTAATCTAATATTGTCCGTGTTTCGGGCTCAAAGCCCAAATTTAGCCAAGCCCGGCCCGTTAAGAAAGCCCATGAGCCAACTAGAAGGCTAGGGTATAAAATCCCTTCACCACACTTGGTGAAGGGTGTTGGTTACAATTTTCATTCACTTGTAACTTTCCATTTTCTCTCTAATCTAATATTCCATCCTTGTTTCTCTCTCTAGGATTCTTCTCATTTTCTAGCATCTTGGTATAGAACATAGTTGTGTAATGGATTAAACAAGTGGGATAACATGTGGTACCAGAGCTAAAGGGGTGTTTAGTGATTGAATTTTGTGGGTTTATTGATTTGTTTTTTTTGGTTCGAAATATAGAAAAAAAGGCAAGAAAAAATCAACTTTGATCCTTGTTTCGTGGTTAAAAGTGTTAAAGACTTGTACTTTTGGGCTTAGATCACTTCCTTGCATCATTACTAAGTGGTTTTAACATCATTTCGTAGCTTACAAGAAAGTTTGAAGATTTTTTCTTGGCTGCATTTTGCCTAACTGAAGGAGTGTTCGTCGTTGCGTTTTGACAAAAGTGGTTGCGTTTTGACAAAAGTCGTTGCGTTTTGACAAAAGTCGTTGCGTTTTGACAAAAGTCATTGCGTTTTGACAAAATTCGTTGCGTTTTGACAAAAGTCGTTGCGTTTTGACAAAAGTCGTTGCGTTTTGACAAAAGTCGTTGCGTTTTGACAAAAGTCATTGCGTTTTGATAAAAGTCATTGTGTTTTGATTAGATTCATTGCGTTTTGACAAAAGGTCCATTGCGTTGACTCAACAGGTAGCCGTTTTGAAGACATACATGCTTTGACTAGACGTTACTCTGCCCAATTAATTTATTGATTGCGTTTTGACCAAGATTCGTTGCGTTTTGACAAATTGCACTGCGTTTTGTCTAGAAATCTTGTGTGAAGAAAAGGGTTTCAGTAAAACTGCGATAACATTTGATCCGTAAGTCCGTTTCAGGCCCGTGACCTCTCAAATCGAAGAGAAAAACGAGACGGATTACGCTGTATCCACCCTTTAGCTGGTTAAGGATTTTTCGAAGCCCAAAACCATCATTTTCTATGAGTTATTGACATTTTTTTCAATTTTTTTGGAATTTGTGTTATAATTCGGACTAAAAGGACAATTACTCAACACAACAAACACAACCAATCAAACCAACAATCAACCTAATCATACTTGAAATGTCAATTAATTATTCATTCACGGTTTCTTCTTGATTTTGTAAAATCCCGCGAAAGATACGATTCTTTTCTCGGTTTTAATCAACGATTTGTAAAATCCCGTGAACGTTAATTCATTTAAAACCACAATCAATCACTTCATAACACTTAAGATTTGATATCCGTTTACAACTACTTCATCATAATGTCAAATTCAAATACCAATTTGCAAACTCAATCATCAAATGCTCTTCATAATGCTATCATGGAAGCGGGTAGCAAAGATCGTACCACCATTAGGTAAAACCGGGTAATTACGTTTCAGAAGTGAAATCAGAATCAAGAGACACATTGACACCAAACCTCCTGAACTCAATCCACCATATCCCTTTAACAACCACCATACACGTATCAATGGGCTGAGAAAACAGTTCCAGTTGCTGAAGGTAGTTTTGAAACAACTACATAGAGGTATATGGAGAACTATAAGAATGTTTCACAAGACATACGAGATCAACTGAATGCTGAAACTGAAGCCGTCCAGATCATTCTCACAGGGATAGATAACAATATCTACTCCACAGTTGATGCTTGATCCTAATGCAGTGAAATGTGAAAGCCATTTGAAAGTTGAAACAAAGGTGAATCATCAAGTTCAAGATCTTGAAACCATTTATATTGGGAGTTGGAACATTCACATCACAGGATGGTGAATCACCTTGAATCCTATAACTTACGGTTCTATAAAAAAAAAAAAAACAAGATGATGAATGAGCTTGTCAGAAATCAGTGTCATGTTACAAATCATCAAGTGAATGTCTAGTTCTTACTTCAACTACAACCAAAATGGCAAAGGTTTGTGACACTTGTTTAAGCAAGTCAAGAGCGAAGAATTGTCTCCCTATCACACTTTATGACATGTGAAGCCACACCAGAAAGAAGTCCAATGAAAAATAACTGAAAGACTAGCACGCAACTGCTAATCCCACTTGCATTTGTTGAGCTCAACAACAAACCAGTTACCATCATCAAAACCATCCTACTCAAAACACTCAATATGCCTCCACCGGAATCGCAATAGTCCCTACCAAAACAGAGGAAAAGCAATTGTTACCATCTTCTGCTCCTACTTATGAATCCAGAACCTGCTACGGTTAACTTGAAATGAGGAAATGTCAAAGGAAAAGGAGATTGACAAACTCATGGCTTTAATTTCTCTCTCGTTCAAGAAAATCTACAAACCTACCAACAACAACCTTCGAACTTCATCTAACACCAGTCGAGATAATCAAGATAATTCTCCAAGAATCAATAGAGGAACTGGGTATGATAATCAGAGGGCAGTCAATGTTGCTGGGGCTAGGGAAAATGTAGGTACTCCGGTAGTGCAAAAGTCTGGGATTCAGTGTTATAACTGCAAGGAATATGGGCATGTATCAAGGGAATGTCAGAAACCAAAACGAGTAAAGGATGCAGCTTATCACAAGGAAAAGATGTTATTGTGTAAACAAGAGGAAGCTGGGGTTCAGTTGAATGCAGAACAAGCCGATTGGAAGGATGATACTGATGATGAGTCTGAAGAACAGGAATTGGAAGCACATTATATGTACATGGCACAGATTCAAGAGGTTACTCCAGATTCAGTTGACAATTCTGGACCAATCTTTGATGATGAGCCAATGCATAAGGTACAAAACAATAATGACAACTATAATGTGTTTGCCATGGAAAATGAACATCCTGAGCAACCTGAATCTAGTAATGACATATATCTGGCGGAACAAGGTGACACCAATATCACTATTGATTCATCGGATATATGTTATGATAGAGCTCAGGATGACCAGGATGAAACTGATAATCTTGATCAAGAACGTGATTTGCTTGCTTCTTTAATTCAGAAACTAAAATGAAATTGATGACAGCAAAATCCGAAATAAATTTTTGGAATCATCAAACAAGGTGTTAGTTGAACATTAAGAAAGGTGAAATTGAAGATTTCAAAACTAAGAATAAAAGTTTAGAATCATCAAATAACCATTTCAAAGAAGCAAACAATGAACTGTCCAAGACTAATCAGTTGATGTTTAAAGACCTTAAGAAGTTCCAAGCGGAACTTGATAAGTATAATGATGTGAATTATGCGTCAAAGGTGGAAATTGATTGTGCAAAAGCTAAAGGGGATTTAATGTCATACAAAATCGATTTTGAAAAAT
The DNA here is from genome assembly GCA_026074375.1 of Tanacetum coccineum. NCBI lineage: Eukaryota > Viridiplantae > Streptophyta > Magnoliopsida > Asterales > Asteraceae > Tanacetum > Tanacetum coccineum. The sequence goes on from BQNB010006862.1 coordinate 5,813, forward strand.
CATCTAATGCATATACTCAACAAATAAATGATTTAAATCAAACGATTTCGGATATGAAAAAGGAGCTTTGTGCACATCAAGAAACCATCTCCATAATGTCACAAGCAAAAGAGGCTCAGATTAAGCTTTACAAAACTCGTGAAGACAAGGAACTTGATAAAGTCATTGCTTTAGAAAACAAAGTAAAGGTTTTGAATGATATTGTATATAAAACCGGTCAAACTATTCAAACAATGAATATGCTTAATCGTAATTGTAAAACGAGTTTTGCAAAACCTGAGTTCCTCAAGAAAGCTCAAAGAGCGAATCCTCGTCTGTATGATATAGGTTGCTATAATGATAATCTTGCGTTAATGTTAGCCCCTGATTCTGACGAAACGATTCGTCTTGAAAAAGAACGTCGATCAAAATTAAGCGATTTAATCAGACCGTTTGATTATGATCAGTTGAATAAGCTTTATGATTTGTTCGTTCCACAACGAGAAAAGTCGCCTGGACAACACTATTTTCCAAAAACGTCAAAGATGGGTCATACATCTTCTAATAAGGAATTTTCCAAAGAGTCTTTTCGTAAACAAACAACTTTGTTAGGAAAACGAATGGATGAATCCATTCCTTGGGATCAAAAGTGTAAAAGCTCTAAAGAACTTTTCAAGATTAAAAAGAGTGTTGACACGATTTTTGACGGAGTGGAACGTTGCAAACAAACAATCGCCAAAAGAACATATTTTGGTAACATCGATCCATCATACAAAACACATAGAAGGAAATTTAGGCCCCCAAATTAGCAAAACTCTAATGCGGACTAGACAATTCACTTGTGGTTTAAAGAGGAAATGGTTGCTGATTTGAGTTACTTTAATCTCTTGAAAATGATGTAGACACTCTCAATCTCAAACTGGAAACTCAAAAAACACAGTTTTGAATGAAACGACGACTTTCAAGGAATATTCCTATGCTGATCACATGACTGCAAAACTTGGTATTACCTGATCTGATGAATTTACTAATTTGCAATGGGATTACGTAGAAACCTGGGAAAAATGTAAACATCTTAAAAAAGAGCTTTCAAAAAGTCGAACAATGTCAAAGAGTTTTGAAGCACTTCAGAAACATGCGATTAATCTTGAACTTGATTTACAACAATGTAAAGAAAAGATAAAAAATGACAAATCTTTCAAAGAAAATCAGTCAAACGTATTTATGAAAGAACGTGAACAGTATTTTGAAATTCAAGACTTGAAAGCTCAATTACAAGACAAAGGAATTGCAATAAGTGAGTTGAAGAAACTCATAGAAAAGATGAAAGGAAAATCTGTGGAAACTAAGTTTGAAAAATCATCGGTTATTCGACAACCGAATGCTTTTAAAAGTCAAAGATAATCCATTTTAGGTAAACCAGCTATTTTTTCAGATTCTCTTGCAAAGAAAGATTTTTCAAAGTCAAAGTCAGTTACCACACAAAATGTGTCCCATGATTTTTCAAAACCAGTCACTGCACAGATTTTGCCTCAGAATGTGTTGCCAATTTTCAAGAACACAAATGTGATTGCACCAGGAATGTATAAAGTGCACACAAAGCCTAATCAAACTAGAACACCACGGTTGCCTCAAGACATTAGGAAAACTAACAAACGCGTGTCTTTCTCTACAGGAGTAATTCCCACTACTAGTGTTAGCAGACCACAGCTTAAGAGCAATCAACTGGAAGATAGAGTCATGTCTAACAATAGTCAAGGGAAGAAGCAAGAAGTAGAAGACCACCGTAGGAATTTTAAGTTTTCAAATAATAAAACGTCTGTAACTGCGTGTAATGACAGTTTGAATGCTAAGACCTCGAATGTTAACTTTGTCTGTGTTACTTGTGGAAAATGTGTGCTGAATGACAATCATGATTTGTGTGTTCTACATTATATTAATGGTGTGAATTCTAGGACTAGACAACCAATTGTTGTGCCTATTAGTACTAGAGAACCCAAGCATAATGTGAACCAATCTGTTGCAACATCCAGTAAGAAAACCGTTGCAACAGACTCCACTGTCAAGAAATCTAGAAACATAACTAGGAAGTTATATGAGCAAGTTAGTAAGATATGCAGTTGGTGGTATCCTAAGTATACACCACCCGAATACAATTGGAAACCTAAGTCTCAAATAGGAAATGTTAACCCAAAAGTTAGTATGCATCTGAGAAATGCATCTAGAACTGCTAATATTTTGGAACCTATGACTCCTAGGTGTTCCACTATATCTAATACTCCATTGTCTTCTAATTCTTTTGCAGCTCGTAGAGATAATTCTATTCATCGTCGACTATGGGTGCTCAAAGCACATGACCGGAAATCTCAAACTTCTAACTAATTTTGTGGAGAATTTTCTAGGAACAGTGAAGTTTGGAAATGATCAAATTACACCAATTCTTGGTTATGGAGATCTGGTTTAAGGAACTATTACTATCAAACGGGTTTATTACGTCGAAGGGCTAAATCACAATTTATTCTCCGTCGGTCAATTTTGCTTTTCGGAAGTCTACATGTTACATCCGTGATTTAAAGGGAAATGATCTTCTCACAGGTTCTCGTGGCACAGATTTGTACTCAATCACTCTTCAAGACACACCCACTTCCAATCCAATTTGTTTAATGGCTAAAGCATCATCGTCTCAAGCATGGTTATGGCATCGTCGTCTATCTCATTTAAACTTCGACACCATCAACATGCTTTCAAAGAATTTTAAGTTTATGACGGCCTATAGACTATGTCTGACCCAATCCAATACACAAATCTCGGCCCAATTTGTTTTTTGTTAAAACCCGGCCCAAAAGAGATAATCATACCTGGTCCATGATTGTATTAGGGATATAAAACTTATTAATCCTTAATGTTTCTCTATAGATAACCCTAAACACTTTCACCCGCCCCATCTACATTTCAATACTCGTAAGGAGAAAAACTCTCATAATCCTTCTCCCTCTTCATAGCAGGCATCAAATCTCAGCTATCATCCAACTACAAACACATCTTAATCATTTTTTATCAAGAAACCTCAGCCAAATCACAAGCTCTTTTCATGATATCGTTCTTTCTTGACCGAGCACCAGACGACGACTTCAAGATCTCCATGATAAGGTCTCGGGTAGGTTTCGATGTGATTTTGTTTGTGTATCTTTAAACGAAACAAAGATAATACTATAACCCAATTGTTATAAGTATGTCTTTATATTCGGACATATTAAGAATAGATCGGGGTTGATGAAGTGGTTTTGATTGTTGTGGTCATATCTTGAATTGAAAAACACAAACGAAATAAGATCCGATATCTTTTATTTGTTAATTTCATTGAATTTTGATTCGAGTCCTAGATATTGTTTGGAGATGTGATAGGAAGTAGTGGTGGAGATGGATTTGATTTTTGTTTGAGGCAGTGAACGATGGATTATAGGTTTAGAATGTGGATTTGTGGATTTGTATGTAACGAGGGGTTTGATGATGTTTGTTGATTTGAATCTGCTTAGAGCCGAGGTTTTGTACCTTCTACCACTATATTTCTATACTTTTTCCAGTCCCCCCCCTCCCACGCACCCTGAGCTTATGTTCTTTTTGTCAGACTCATTGATTGACCCAGTTAACTCGGTAGTCCATGGTATGGGTAAAAATTTCCTACGCAGCATGGTAAACATTCGCCCACATGTTGTATAATTCGCCTAACCAAACTGAATAATTCGCCCAAGAGCCTTTTGGTATAATTCGCCCTCCAGTTAGGTATAATTCGTCGTAGCGCCAAAATGTATAATCGTCTAAAATTTGTATAATCGCCTTCAGTTAGGTATAATACGCCTAAGAGAACATTTCCGAAAAAAATAATCTAAGTTTTCTTACGCTTTATCACTTTATCTATTGTTTTTACTTATCTCGATTTTCAAACAACATGAAAGAATACTATAAGCCGCAGAAAGAGTACTAAGAATCAGCAAATTTAGAGACCACAAAAAGCTACAGACAAATAAGCTCTTTAAACCAAAAAATAAGCTTAACCTAAGGAACAATAAGCTGAAAGATAAGCTAAAAACCAGCCAACAAGCCCAAAACGTGCAAATGTAAACACATATTATGAGACATATTGAGACAGTTAAATCAAATCAATCTAAAAAAAATGATAAAAGGACAAACGAGACAAAGTTACGATTTGGTAAACTGATAACCATCAAAAAACCAACCGGAGCCATAAATTAAATAAACACCGACTCTCAGATAGAAAAGCCTGTCTTAGATATCCAATTAAATAAACTAAAGAATGTCAATGATTCGATGGCCGGTAGACTCACACATAAGATAGTCATGATTCTAGTGAAGAGGAGTAGAGAGAGAAATAAATATGTAAAAGATAATGACAAGTGAAATGAATACAAAGATTCTCAACCCCTCCGATGCAAGCCAAGGATGGGTATATTATTCCATACCCTCAAAAACTATAACAATAATGCATATTCTAGTCCCATGAGGAATTGAGCGGTATGAAACACTAAGAGATAAGTTCTGATAATGTCCACACATGAAAATGAGTTATCTAACAAATTAATGCCCTATTGGATTGTGGATCGTAAAGATGTGAAATATCACACTGCAGAATATCAATTGTGAGGAGTATGTTAAGAAAAACAGAACAAAGAGCGGTGAAAAACATAGAAAAAGGTGAGAGAAAAATTATAATCAGGTTAGGATGTATTGGTTGTAGTGTGATTGTGATCTAGCGCAGAGAGCCCGGACCAAGTAATGAGTATAGTGTAAAAAAGTGGATCGAGTTGGTGAATAAAGCTTCACAAGAGTTAATACTGCCAATGTATAGTACAAGCGGAGTGACTAATGTGATGAAAGGTACATGGCCATTACATACTGATAGTACTGTGCCGAGATTTAGGTTCTAAGAGTCGCTTGCGAGGATGCGGATAAAAGAGTTAACTACAGTCTGTGATGGACAAAGCCGTGGCTGACGGTTGGAGATAAGGATGCATGGTAGGTAAAGAGAGCGTAGAGTGAATGTGGATGAGACTGGATTTAGCATAGAGTGATTTAGGGGAAGGATTGTTATGTGATTAGATTATGTGAATTATCTTGTTAAAGGACTCCAGGATTTGGTGAATTACAAAGGATCTCCAATTAAGGTTAATAAAATACGCAGAACCGAGAGACACATACCAGTTACAGAGATAAGTAGAGAATAGCATCTTAGAGAAGCTGTGAATGCTTTAAGTGGTTTGTAACCCTATACATAAGACAAGAGGATACTCGTGTATTATCATAGATATGTAGAAGCAGGAGTTGGTGATATATTCATTGTGGAGGACGGATCGCATGATGGCTAAATTCTGACGAATAGTAGATCAAATTGTAATGCCACATACACGATGATATGACAAACAAAGTCGCATCAATTATTATTAGTTATTCATCGGCGAGGCGGGTAACAAAACACTTTACTAGTAGAGCAGAAGCCGATCAATGCTGTGATCAACAAGTGGTTATCAGAGCCTGGCCTTAGAGATACGATAGATACGTAGAAGTAATGTAGGTATAGTAGGGAACAATACTCCAGAGACAAGGGCGTGTGGCATAAGCTTCGCCATCTGCAAACTACGGGTATGATATGATAGGAGGTGTGCGTCATGTAGGAGTGACTCAAGAATCGTGGACTGTATGCATCACGGCGCGTAGATATGCAAGTGGGCATGCTAAGTGTAGTCAGAGCGGAATCAGAATGGCAGATGGGTATCTGGTTAACCTAATTACCTTAGACAGCAACAGTCGCGGAGAGACTGTCCGAGTCAACCGGCATTGTAATAAAGAGCTTGCGCCTGATCTACTTGCTGGTAAGAACAGGTGATGAATAGATCTATGGAATGGTGAGTCGCGCCAACGCGACGAGATCATAGGAGATGGCGCTCGAGTGCAGGAGCGGCGCGCGCGAGATCATATAAAAGCTGGATAGAATTCTGAGCAAGCTCAGAAGACCTTGATTACGAGTCGTTAAGCGAGCAGCGCAGAAAGTGCTTGTGAGATATTAGTCTATTTGTGCAATTCGTGTGCGGTTACGAGCCCTGCGCGAAGAGAGAGCAGAGCAATAGTTGCGCTCGATATATATGATAGCGGAGTATTTCTATTACCTATTACTGGATCAGCAGGTGATGAGGCGCGCAAGGTTGTGTGTAGTGGAGTGTGGATCTAGCAACTCAAGCCCGTCCTTAGTGACGAACACTAGATGTTTGGTAGTTTTGGCATGCGGAGAGTGTGAGAGCTCAGATCAAGTTCTGTATGATCAAGGAGGTGATATTGAACAGGCGCTGGGATCTAGTCATCAGGACTCTGCTGTAGTCTGACAGCTATAGGGATTAGGATTGGTAGAAGAAAGAGTGATGTGAACTCACTCACAGAGCACACGATTGCATTGAGCAAACAATGCTTCAAGGATATCTACCGTGGCAGGAGACTAAGGATATATTTAAATACACAGGTTGACCGGCAGCATGTTGCTTACTTGTGACATCCTTATATGGACTCAGGGGTTTAATAATGGCTGATAGCTTGGTAGACACCTTATATCAGTGTGAGCGAGGTTGCTATTATCACTAGTGACCACAGGGTTAATATGATGCGCGAGATTAGCTCGTCGCACGTCATCTCCATCATCGGTCATGAAACTGAGCGGGAGGCCTTAGAGAGATAAGTTGACCTACAAGGAACGACACAGTGCTTATTGAGGTGATAGTGTTAGGAGAGGATGAAGTGTGTGCGAATTCTCAACACCTATTATAGTGTCTACCACTAAAAGCGTGACAGAACTTCTAGAGTGATTCACATAACGGCTCTAGCAGTATTTACGCGAGATTTGATGAGACCGGAGAGGACTAACTTCTAGGTAACAAGTCTCACAGCGCGGGTTTCGAGCTAGAGGCATAATAAGATTGTTGTATAGCTTTTTCCACTCTTTTTACAGCGAGTGTTTAGGGGGAAGAGCGAGAAGTTGATTATATAGCGATCGCGAGTATTGAGAAATTCCACTCGCATTCATATCTGCTAACCGTCTGTTATCTTACAATACGATATATTTAAAGAATGTATATTAGCTCAAGTTCGATGTCTCAATACCCGAGAGTAGGAATGAGCAAGAATCTCTGGTTTGAGAGAGCTATTCACACGGACGAACGTGCCACAGTGTGAGCAGATGCCCTAGTATCAGGTAAAGGTAGACTGGGAGATCCATTAAAGAAAAAATTTTAACATTTAGATGAATTCTGGACGATAGAACAAGCTATGAACACCCAGAAGATTCCGATTCCTATAAATATCTAACATAGGCGTTTATAGACTACGCATTAAGAGATATGACATCAAATGACATTGTTCATGATCGATGTAAGCGTAAGAAAGAGATTGAGCAATTATACTGTCATGTCGGGTGTTTTGGGGATACAGCATGTATGAGCTCTACTATCACTCAGTTTTCTCTATCTTTGTGTAGATTGATCAATTTCCCTCCACTATTCTGCTTTTGCTTCGAGCAGGATAAGAGGTAATCTATAGTTCCTTTCTTCAAGAGGCTGATTACTCTTATGGAGGAATTGCGCGTCATGATACGATGTGGCTGAGAGGAGATGACAGGAATGAGTGGTACCCGCACGAGAAGTTCGCGCAGGAGTTAGCTCTATGGGATCCTTCGTCCCGATAAGTAGCATGGAGCGAGCGGCTGAGGGAACGTTGACAAGGAAGCTGGGGGGGGGGATGATTTAAGGTCATGATGCTCTGGCGGCGACCGAGGTCGAGGCGAGAAATCTCGGCTTAGAGTGTGTGAGCGAGATGGGGGGGGAAGCTGAAAGCCAGACGGCAGAGTGATTCGAGATGAGTATTTCTAGAACGTAGTGAGGTGTTCGGCAGACTCGCATTACTGTCAGATGCTAATAGTGTAGTCGTGACGAAGGAGCGCTCTCGGGGCTGCTGAGGTACCGGTTTATCTGATTGGTTCTACTGATGTCCCGACTCGGCTTGATACGGAGTCGGTGTTTGTAGGGTTTATCTCTTTACGGCGTATATAAGTGATCTTGGATTATTATAGCCATTGGATGAATATAACACAAGACACGATATAGAGGTTACAGATCTGCTTGTTATATATTCTAGGTAGGTATTATTGTTGGTCGAACTCTCGCACTCTTTGAGCATACTCGTCACACAATATATTACTGGAATGAGCAATAGAGAACGATGTAAGCTAACTACGATAGAACTCTCATTCAAGGGAGAGCTGATAACATAAGAGAGTGTGAGATAGTTCATTCTTGAAGCGAGCAGGGGACTATATAGTGATAATGTATGTATGTGATGCGTGCACGTCTCTAGAGGAATGCAAGAATTATGACTCTTATCTTACATGACTATTCTAAGATGTATGATTTGCGCAAGAGTAGGTCGACTAGGTTAAGGCGTAAGTGAGAGGTCTAAGAGAGGCGTTGTTCTGGGTAGAAGACCTATAACCGCGGGAGAGATCCTATTAGTACGCCGCACACGTGCGGTGCGCCTTTACAGATGACTAACTATCAAGATCACGATTAATCTCCTAACCAAGAGAGCCGTTCCGAGAGAGCTAGAGATAGAAGAGATAGATAGCATTCGCGTTCGAGTGAACGTCCTGCCATTGGGCAGATGCCTTAGAGACAGCCAGAGTCAGGCGAGCTTTGACGCGGATGTGGGATGGGCTCCGGACATCTATACAGTAAAGTGCTTTGTTCCAGTGCTAGCGCGGTAGACGTTAACTAACGATATCTGTGCAGAGAGCTAAGTGTATGGTACGTAGGTGGGGGCCGTTAATTGGAGCGTGAGAGCGCGGAAGGATGAGTGTCAGCTAGGAGATAGTTATGGACCGCGAGATGTGCGCGTGAGCGAGTAAACTGCTGGCTATATGAAGATGTTTAGAGAGTGCCCCGACATGCGGTGATGCCGGACGATGTATTACCGGAAAGAACGATACTCATATGTGGGGGGGGGGGTGGTGGTGTAGGTTTGGGTGGTGGTGTTCTGAGTACTTATATTCTCGTGAGACCACTTACATACGCACGGAATACTCTACAGTAATGCACCTATAGTTGTTCTGTTCACGCTATATTATCTATTTTTTTTTATTGGTTGCGGCGTTTGTATTGTGTTTTTAGTACTAAACGCTAGTGATATGATCTATAAATTTTACGACTGGATGTACAGATTTCACTCCATCTTGTAGCACTCGGATCACACGAGCGAATCGCGGGTCATAATTTATGAGGAGGAGGACAAACAGCATTGTAAGAGGGAGTGGGACATGATACGGGGAGATGGATGAGTATCGTTAGGTTGGAGATCCGATTAGAGTGTTGCTACGGGTTACGCATGTGTGACTATGAATGATGCGGCGAGAGCGATGTAGTAGGGGGTGTTGAGTGGCAGTGATCGGTAAGGTGACAGTGTAGATCAAAGGTAGCGCGCCGTGGCCGAGAGCTGTATGTGGCATTGAGTGGAGGTTTGTGGGGAGGGAGCAGCTATGTATTCTTTGCAGCGGAGTGAGTCATGTCATTGGCGATAGGGAGATGCGCGGTGAGTTGTTAGAGAGGGAGCGATCGTCACAGCGGTCTACTTCTCGTCTCGAGCTAGAATCTGCGATGGAACTGAGTGCGTTGAGTTTTAGATGGGTATGGAGACGCGAGCGCCGCAGGTGGCCGATGCTGACGTCTTGAATCTTAGAGTTAGGTCCTAGTCATTGAGTGTGGACTCATAGCGCGGAGGGAGAGTTCGATTAGGCCTTTAGGGGGACGTTTAAAGTTTAGCGGAATAAGTTGGTGGCCGGTGGTTATGGTTTTATGCGGTGTTAAGAGGGCGATTGGACAAAATCCGGTCACTTTTAAGTCTCGTTGTGTTCCTTTACTGTGGTAATCGATTAGATTTTTATAGGTGCTAGGCGTTTTAAGTTTGTAAGGTCTGGTGCTGCGAAGATGCGATATCCGCCGCGCGTCGGGATATGTGTGAGTATATAGCCAATATGGGCGCGGGGTGTTGGTGGGCGTTGGATGATGGTGGTCGGGTGGTTAGTTGTAGCGATAGAGGGTTCAGGAGGCAGTAGCCGAGTGGGACCTTGGAGGGTAGAGGCTTGTTTAGATTTGTTAGTGTGTGTAAATGCTTATTTATGTTTGTAGCTTAGATGAATGAGGTACTCGAATTTTCGTGATGAGCTATAGTAGCGGACGTGGTAGCGTTGGTGCGAGATAGGAATCTAGTTCTTCTATCATGGTGAGGATTAGAGTCAAAAATGAGTGATAAGGCAAAGAGCGTAGATACAGTGCGAGGGAACAAAGTGTGGACGAGAGTGCACGAGAACGCGGCGATACTATGCTACTGAGAGATTTCGGAAAGTACTTAGGGAGCGAGAAGTGAAGACGGCCTAGGGTACTGCGGGGAGGGCGGAAGTTTTACCAAAGTATTGCAGGAGCTAATTTATACATGTTGTGGAGAGTAGGGGGACGATTAGACGGCCAAGACTGGGTAGGGATGGCGAATGAGAGTATAGCAACGGGAGGAGTGCAGTTGGGGGGCGGAGAAGTAAGAATAGTTTGGTTGAGAGGTGGGGCTGATAAGTCCGCGCGAGCTAGTAGGGCGGCGAATAAACCGAAGTGGGCTTCTGAGCGAAGATTAGGTTACAACGCACGCGGCATAGCCCGAGAGTGAGCTCGAGTGATACGACGTTGGTGTTTGCTAGTACACAGAGGTGGGAGTGCTGACAAAACAGCGACCAATAGTCCAGAGAAAAAGGATAGAGGGAGGCGAAGAGTAGTGATGGTGGTAATAGAAGTACGGACGGAACAGCTTGCGCCTAAGCAAGAATCAAATCGGACAAGCAGACAGAGCGAGTCACCAGCCGCCAACGTTAGCGGTACGAAATCAACAGGACTCAGCATTCTAGGGGGGGGGGGGGGAGGGGGGTGGGGGGGGGGGGAACCATGTGAGTAATCCGGCAAGCGTCACTTTGCCGGTCAGACACCTCGAAATCAAATGCCTTGCAGCTCTGGTACACGAATAGGTCTATAGCACAAGGGCAGCGCAGGACCAATATGCGATGGAGGACAGCAGCGGGCGGTCCAAGAATTCAGCGAATAATTAAGCAACGATGCGCGAATGAACACAGATGGCGAGATTATGCGGTGTAGTTGTGTAGAGGGATATATATTAGCACCATCGATAAGTGCAAGTGCAAGAGATGACGCGACGGGACGGAAAGGCACGCGCAGGATGACGCGGATATCTTCTGTCAGGGTCTAGGCTGATGGCTATGGGAGGTTTGTGAGCATGAATATCCGAATATAAGATGTCTTTATACTTATAGGGACAGCGGAGGGTGGGGGTGGTCTATGGCGGGTGTAGAGAACTTTGTTGTGTCGATATCGTGTTTCAAAATCACGGAGACATGGTCATATCTCACAATCGACGTTGAGAGCGTGTGTATAGGGAAGCGCGGATACGGCTCGAGAGACCCTATCGAATGGGGGAGCGAGGGAGCATTTGTACTTGGTTGCGACTTCTGTGGTGCTGGGGGGGGGCGTGTGAGTGGGGACAAGATCACTCTGAACGATAGTCGGTAGTGAGATAATCAACTGAGACTTGTAGTTGTTTGTGGCGTATGGAGTGAGTATATCGATCTGATGAATCGCGTCATCTTGATTAAGGGAGGATGTTTATAGTATATGGTGGACAGAGATGCGCGTGGGAGAGACACAAGATGTATGCCGAGGTAGGCGTGGATGTTCAGATGGGCAGTGGGGTAAGTGACACACAGACTGAACACAGTTATAATACGTGGTGGTAGTCTTATTAGTCTATCTAAGACTGGCGTATAGTGATGCTGAGTGAGAGTGGTGTGCGGGTGTGACTGCAGTTAGTATTTTAGGGATATCCTCTCAAGAAGTCTCGCAGTTATGGATAGAGTAGACGGAGAATCATATGCGCCGTGCGGATGCAGCGGAGCAGTGGCATTGGGTAGCCGTGGAGGTGAGTTGAGTGTGATTATAGGCGAGCGTAGAATGTATGGGTGCGCGAGGAGTTATAAACAAGAGACATACACACTAGACAGATTGTGTGTATGATTGGTGGCGCGTAGACGTATGGTGGGAGGATATTTTGGATTGGGACAGACAGAGCGGTGCGTGAGGTGAGTGATTGGGTGCCGGGGTTTAGAGAACGGTAAAAAGTTGGAATGGCTGTCTTACATGTAAGAGTAGTGCGGAAATGGCTAGTGGGGGAGGGCAATGCCACTAGAGATTAGAGGGGGGCATGGGGGGGCCGAGCGATCTATAGATTATGATAGGTGCTGGGTGAGAGTATCCGAGTGTATCGGATCTAGTTAAGCGCATGATTGGGGAGCCGATGGGTTTTAGTGTAATGATGTGCAAGAAGATCCAGGATGAAAGAGATAGTATGGGCTTGGTGAGTATCAGGGAGTCTTGAACTGGAGTGGGGCCAGGTGCTGCATGCAAGCAGACGATAAAGAGAGGACGGACAGTGTAGGTGAGGCTTGGTTAGAGATGGTGGTTTATCGTATCGGGGATATGTATGTGATGGGGGGCCAGCGGGCGAGATGTAGTAAGAGAGGATAAGCTGTGAGGGCGGTGATGTTAGCGCGAAGTATTGGGTCGAAGGTAGATAGGGAGAGTGAGGTGGTGGGGGCGGTGCCTAGTAGTGTGTGGCGAAATGGGAAAGCGCAAGAGAATGAACAAAGTATGAGCAAGGCACATGTGATCGTGTATGCACACATTACTAAAAGAGTGGAGATAGGATGTATGAGCACGTTGTGAGTTGATAGGAGTTGAGTGATGCTGAATATGAGAGCGTGATGATAGATGAATGTGGATAGAGACGAGTAATGTGGAGGCTTGTTAATAAAGGTTGCATAATTCTATGAGCGAGATGCTTAGACGGCAGCAAGTTTGATACAAAATTAGTGTGTGGTAGTAGTAAGGATGAGTGTAAGCGCTGCCTAGCGATAGTAAAGATGCAGCGCCAAGTGGAATAGTTGTGTGAGAGGCGTGATCGCAGAGCTCAAAATGACAAAGTGACGAGACAAATGCGGGGGGGGGGGGCACAGATCTGCTATGATGGAAGAGGTGTAATCAATAAATTAAGAGTATTGGGAATTGGCTGTCAGGGGCAGAGGTATTCGGGAGGGCGGTAGCGTTTGTTTATCACAAGTGTCGTACTGTGCAGGGAGAGTGCAGGGGATGGCAGGGGAGAAGGCGAAGTGAAGTAGATTATGAAGGTATGCTTCGAAGATGGCATTTGGCGCGCTTGAGATGGTGCGATAGACTTGCGATTATCTTTCATGGAGTGGAGGAGTCTTGTTTGTGAGCAGGGGGGTTGCACTGTAGTAGTGCTATACGTGTCAGGAGATGTGCAGAACAGAGAGTGTGTTCACATTATCGTGGCGATGTGTGTGAGAGCGTCGAGACGGATACACGATGACGAGTCACAGCCAAGTGGGAGTTGTGTTCCTAGTGTCCCTTGAGACTGAGGATTGCGCTGGGGAGTGCCAGAGATTATGATAGCGTGAGAGAGAACACACACAAGCGAGCGCGATGATTTGTCATGTCAGCCGCGACAGTATTCGCACATGGGGAGGGTAAGCTCCAGACAAATTTAGCGAGCATCGAGGGTGGGTGGAGCGAGGTAGTGCATGATCGAAGAGCTGTGTCATGAGACAGCGAGCCCGAGGTAGGAAGAGTGGGGTGGGGGCGAGGATATTAGAGGATGGATAGCGGGAACATGGATAAAATCCTAGACAGCGGTGGCTGAGCTAACGAAAGTGAGTGATCTCGCGTTATCTCTCTAGTGCACGTAGAAGTGGTGAAGCACGAGGATGTCACGACTATCGTTCCAGTTGTGGTTGAGAGTCGGTCTTACAGAGTGCGTGGGTGTGGTGCTAACAGAGCGTGACAAGTGAAGTGGGAATTACTCCTGTAAGAAATGGCTGCGAGGTGGAGGCGCGATGGTTGGGGATTTATTGTTATAGGATTGTACGCGGACTCGAGGGACTTGGCATTGCATGACATGACAGTACGATATGGTTTGAGGATGTGTTGAGAGAGTATGGTGCGTGGCAGTATAGTAGTGATAGTGGCGCGTTTAACGCGCTTCTCCTTAGTAGTCTCTCTATTCGACTCAAGAGAGTTGAATCTACTAGTCTACGGGGGAGTACAGTGTACTCATCTCTATGCTTCGTATCAGCGAGAGATTGATTTATATGTGGATAGTTGTAGCAGCTGGTATTCATTAGATAAGAGTGTGAGAAAAAACTCATGGGACACCATTGAGTGTAAGTTGTGAGTTATCACTAGCTTTATATGAGACTTTGGAAAAGATCGTTTGTTCTGTAGGCGACGTCGCAGACTGCATCTTGAAAAAAAGCTGTTTACCTAAAAGGGTTTGTCTTTAACGTTTAAAAGCATTGTCGGGTGTCGAAGTAACCTTCTGTGTGATGTGTTTACAACTTTATTGATCGCGCCGAGATATTTTACGCTTAGTGCAGGCGTGTATAAGGTATGGTCTGTAAATACTGTGCGAGAGCGGATCACGTATGGTATATGTGCCAATTCCTTGGAATGTCTTGTGGTAAGATGGAGGGGGCTTGGTCGCGGGAGATGACTGGGTCGTGAATAATGAGCGCAGAAGAGAGCGCGTTTGAGGGAGTGCGACTTGAGTCAGTATATAGGGGACAGAACAGTAGCGTTATATAGAGGCGGTAGGTCGGATTTAGAGCGAGATGTAGAAGAGTTAGTGGGTGCGCCGAATTTATCTCTATTCATATTATAGGGGACGTTTACTCGAGCGTGTTTGTGTAGTATAAATCAAAGGTTTCAAGGTGTAATAATCACATTTCGTGAGATAGTGTGACTTGCGAGGGGAGAAGTCTTTGAGCGATTGGGATATTCTATCTATTTGATATAGTACAGAGGAAGTCTCGATTAGGATTATTCAGGCATGATTTGGTATGTATATCAGCGGAGTTGATTCTCGCGCGATGATTCTAACGTGATCTAGCTGCGCGGATGTGTGTGGCGAGCTCGATATTGTTATAGGTACAGCAATGAGCAGCGCCATGAGAGTCGCGATGTGATTCAGGCACTGCTCCAATTACTTTGTCGTCTAGCGAAGTTGATCGAGGTGCAGAGAGTGATAGGATAGCGCACTAGAGGGCGACACATCGCTCGATTCTGTATGGTTCGAGTATTAATCAACAGTGTAGAGGAGGTGTCTTATATATGGATTTCCAGTGAATTTTGAAGTGTACGTGAGCGAGTAGCATATGCGAGAGGGTAGAGATTAGAAGTGAGAGGGCGATCAATTAAGGGCAAAGGTCAATACTCGAATTCCTGCGTGTACTCATACTGACTCTCAAGTAACTCATTGTATAGTCTAAAACGAGGCCGTGGATAGAGAGTCGTCTGCTGCATCTGCGTATGTGTTATGAAGGATAGTCTCAATATTAGAGTCGTTCTACATTAGATGGTTTGTGACGATTTAGGTTGAATGGTTATACGAGACTCACTTGTTTGGGACGCTCAGCAGATGGATTATGAGAGCGATGAGATGTGCGGGTAGAGGAGAAGATTTATAGTGGTGGTGGAGAGTCGGAAGTTAGAGTGAACTCCTCTCATCTCGAGGAGCAGCGAAAGTCTGATCGCGATCTGGCGCGTCCGTGTTATGTGCATGCAAGTAGACGATTTTTAGACTCTCAATCATAGGTGCTGTCATCTAACAGCACACACTATCACTTTTGAATGTCTGCCGAGTGGGAGAGAGGTGTAGTGACTATTCGGAAGCGCAGTGTCAAATCTATTGAGCTGAACACAGGAAGATGAGGTAGTATCAGATATTTCTACTACCTGGGGAGAAAGAACTTCGTGCTTTAGAGAGAGAACAATAGCTCCATTATCTCTTAATAAGGACAGGTGTATGGAGCGCGCAGTAGGCCGGAGGATGTAGAGTGGACTATGTAGAAATTTAGAGCGAGGAGACACACAGACTTGATGACTGCATTTCGACTCAGTTCAAGGAGTGGGGGCTCTTAGAGGCGTTATTTTCTGCGATCTGTTTGTCTGACAACGATAACAAATCATTAGGGGGAGTCACAAATCTCTTTTAGTATGCAACTAGGAGACTGACTTACACACTACCGGTCGTGATATATGCGAGAGCACATGTTATAGCGTTATACAGAGTGACTGTGTAGTAGCGTACAGTGTTCTTATCTACTCGAGGCGAGGAGATTCGAGTGGTAGCGAGTCATCAAGTCTTTTGTGGGCAACTAACACATTAAAGCAAGATCAAGTATCACATGATAAGGGCTATGCCTTAGTACGAGAGGACACATGGACGGGGATCAACTCTTTGAGCTTTCTCTCTTAGTGTGCTCACTCTCAGGTTTGTGTTTACATATATCTCATTATCTAACTACATTGTATCTACATCACTGCATATATACTATTGTGTGTGTAGAGGGTAGGCGTAGATATTGAGGCCGATAGTGAGTGGTAAGATAGATAGACAATGTAAATTCAACTAACTGCGAAGGAATGGAGCGATGTTGACTTATATTCTAGCTACAGATAGATGGCAATGTGAGATATGGGAGTCTAGTAATCAAGTTCCTTGTGTCAGGTGACATGGCTGGGTATAAATGAGGATGGGGATGGTTTTGACTATAATAGGGGAAAAAGGTTTTTAATCTAGCCTCTTTTGTGATCATGGTCTGTGACATTGAGGTGTGTGAGAAGATGATTGTGTAGTTTTCGTTGTAGAGTATTTCTGCACTAATTGCTGCGCTTTTTCATTTTCTATGCGCGATCACTCTCGACATCATCTGAGTGAGTTGGACATCATAGTATTATATGAGTGATAGTTGGATATTGACGGCTGGTGACACATGACATTTGGTAGTGTATTTGTCAGTAACATTCCAGACATAGTTACGTGGGGAAGAGATTATATGGGAGTGACAGTATGACACCGAGTACTAATTGGAGAAAGTCTGTTACAGAGCACATATCTTTGCTCGAATACACAGATGGATCCGAGCGTATATTGTAAAGACACAGACACACGGGGAGAGAAGTTCACAAGATCATTATGAGTCTAGAGCGTAGGTATGGACTCCTGGTCACTATTGTGATCACTACGACGGTAGAGGGGCTTTGAGAGCGTGCTGCACACTTATGATTGCGTGTTCAATAGCAAGGTATGAGTATATGGTTATTGTGACAGATACTGTTGTAAATGTGGGAGGATACTGGGCGTTTTGATTTGAGAGAGATGCTCACAGTAAGGGCGATGTGTATAGGTTCAGTATTCTAAGGTGTTCTGGGGGTCATTGATAAATCTGTACTCAGAGAGACACTCGATGGGGGATTTCAGATAGATATATATCTAATTATAGATAAGAGATAAAAGGTCTCTTCTAGTGTATCTGAGAGGATGGATTCACAAAAGAGGATTTGATATTATGCAGTAGAGGTTTTATCATATCTTGTTCATTGAGTGCTCATGCCACAACACAGTTCTCGACACACACATTTGATTGGAGAGGTTATATCGGGGAGTGCCAATTAGCCACTTCAGGCAGGAGCAGAAATACGCGCGTTCGTATGTCTGTCAGAACGACGAGCGCTTGGAGATCCGAGCGCGGATGGTGTGCAAGGGGCGCACGCTCATAAGCCAGGAGGATTCGACAAGACTATCGAGATGTGTATGCCATCTATCAGTGAGTACACATGATTGGGGGTGGTCGTGTGCTAACGTTTAGTGGGGTGTCAGCGAGTCAGAGAAGCGAGAGTGGAGAAATGTAACATCATTGGACATAGATATGGGAGCTAGGTTATGTCGGAGACCGGTTAGTGTGAGAACGTTTGATACAAATGGCTAGGACATTAATGCACACTTAGTCTCGAGAGTTGTTGGGTGTAGATTGTGATGAAACAGCCGCGGCGCATAACGACATGGTTGCACACTCACGAGAGGTAGAAGGTCTCTCTCTCTGAAATAAGGAGTAGACGAGTATATACTCTTAGCTGATACACAGTAGTGGCCAAGACACCAAATATGTGATGTAGTTATTAGAGGGGAGAATCTGAAACAAAAAATCGTGAGTGGTAGAATAGGATTGTACCGATGATATACTACAGTTGTGGTGAGACAGTGCGAACCAAGACTTATGTGTGTGGATCTGATTATGAGCATATTTATGAGTGAATCTAGGTCTATATATGGTCGACGTAGTGGTAGCGTATTGTGCTACTACACAAATACAACTCTTAGTAGGTTGTGAGCAATACATGCCAACTTACCAGCGTTTATTTTGGAGTCTCTAGAGATGTTCTCTAGAGGTTATTGCGGGAGACTCTCTGAACTATACTTCTAATTGTATTCTTAATCACATTTGGAAGTCCTATGGCGATTCAGAGCAATAGATCCTACACATACTTGTATGTCGACCTGTGGAGAGCGCATCGCTGTACGTGCCGTAGTGTGATATGTCTCCAGGGCGATGAGAGATAAAGTGTGCTTTAACATTCGTGAGATCACAAAAGGTTGAGGGATTGAGAAAATACGATGACAGATTAGTATAGAGAGAGTGGAACTGTATTATGTGCGGATAGATCTCGGAGGTCAACTTATGTCATCGGTATGTATTCCTCGTCACGGGTATATTGACAGGCTCCTACTCTGCTATAGTGAAGATACGGATCACGGGGACGGAGTAGGACGATATTGGTACACATAGATTTATCATATCACACTTCATGGCTATCATCGTTATTGACAGCGAAGAGAGCTAGTATATTATGATAGGGTATTATTGTGGGCTACTTTTGAGACAGAAATATTGCTATGTAGTACAGAGGGGTGGTAGTACAAGGTTGGAAGGGAATGGTGGGCGCCGAGTGATCACTGGCGGTGAGACTGAGGTGAGGGGAAGCGACGGGTTAGTCTCTATATATACACATATAGATGACATTACGTCTGATATGATTGGGGGAGTCTAGGCGTTACACTTATCACAGCGGCCGGAACACACTCGTTGTGTGGGGTAGTCAGGAGTTTTTGGGTTGGGGGGCGACAAGGAGGATTCTGTTGAGTGGGCATCACGAGTAGAGGTAGCTACATGAATAACGGATTTATCAAGCTGTTGATCTAGCAAATAATTAATGTGATGAATGGTCTGTATGACAAATTCACTGATCGTGATAGCTCACTATTGAATCTGGTTGGTCAGTCAGAAATTAGGAGAGCTCAACTTCAGGAGAGTAGATGCAGATGCATTCACTTTGATATATCAGAGTAAATGAGAGCGTATGTTAAATCAGTCTATCACACAATATATAAACGAAAAGACCAAGTTTACAGGTAGAAACACATCCTGTCATGTGATAGCGAGCCCCAAGCTTTACTATGAGGAGATAGAAAGTATTGTATCGAATACATCGTAAAACGATCTGGATGAGTTTGTGTGCTATGCATATCTAGCTGTGCTGTCGAGGATGATGGTTGGATGCGAGATGATCTTCAAAGGGTTTATGAGTCTCGACATCTCATAGTGAGAGGGGTTGCATGGGCTGTACAGCAGGAGTGTGACATCGTCGAGTACATGTCACCTCCTATTTTATTTTATCTAATTCTGGCATACAACAGTTATAGATATAAGCCTAGGGGTCTCTATATGGCAGATAGTGAGGAAACAACTACTCGATATCGGAGATCAAGCATTTCGCTAGATATTTGATAGTGTCTTCCACATGAGCGAGGTCGATTTATGGGCTATATCTCAATAAGATAGTAGGTATCTTGAGTCCGTGTAGAGCTAGATTTGGAGTAGGTTGAGTGACGCTCTTATACTGTCGGTCATAATTCTCAAGGGCTAGACTCGACTGAGGAGCAGTCCTTCTATCTAGCGAGAGTGGGGAGGTGCATGCTCTTTTGATAGTGTCAAACTTACCTGTAATATAGCTAATTTGTCTCTATGATGATGGACGGTGATCAGAGCGAGGACATATAAGTGTATCTGGCATATCTCTATTTTAAATACACAAATCTCTCTCATGTGTGTGGAGTGGTGGATTAGAAGATTGTAGTTGACTATAAGTGTAAATGCGAATAACGTGTATTATATAAGATTCACGCGTTTGTTATGGTAGATTGTATCTCTTCAGTGATATCGAAGATGATCAGGTGTGATCTATCGCCTTAATGAGAGTCGTTTATTATACAATCGGGTTGCTGAGTATAAGGTTGTGACTGGAATGATCTCTGATTGAGTTGAAAAGAATGTACGAGTTTTGTAAGAGAGATTGATCAGTACAAGCAGGAGATAATAGATGTGTTTAGCTTTGTAGACGGGGGGCTCTCAGTGCTGATATATTGGATGAAGAGCGAGGTCGGTGGGGGTAGTGAGATTGGAAAAGCTGTAGTGGGCGAATGAGCGTATACACTTGAGGTAAAAGTTGTGATGTCGAGAGTCGCGGAGGAGATGAGGATATCGGGGTATATCGAGGCGTGCAAGTTTGTTAAGTGGCGAGTGAGCTGAGTATGAGTGTTGGAAGGTCAGCGGTGGATAGATCTAGTCACTAATAGATAATGTTAGCGATATTATATGTTTATGATGGTAGTAGATTATCAAATTAAAAGTTTCTAAGTTGGCAGAGGTAGAGAACATGGAGTCCGTGGTATGCATGAGAAAAGAAGGTAGGAGGGGTATGAACTAGCGTGACTACGCGCGTACAATTAGCGAGGCGCGTGTAGTCAGTCTCTCTACTGGTCGTTCTTCTCATGATCGTTCTGTAGTGCGAGTGGAAACAGAGGATGAGCTCAGAGTGAAGGTGGTCAGACATGGATAGTCTCTTATGACTCCGATATTTGAGATCTGACAATGTCATCATGAGTTAGCAGTAGATTATGGTATGAGATGAACAGAGAGTAGATTACGAAGAGCCGCGCCGGATTATATGGGGTCCGCGTAGCGGAGAATCGCGATACAACCGAGCCCTGTCTTGGGACAACTATCAGAGATTGTGAGTGGACGACAAGTTGGTGTGTATTTAGTAGATGTGAATTATCTTATGTGACTTTGGGTCGCACGGGCTCTCGGGGTAGATAAAGTACCAGGCGGTCTAGTTGGTGTCTTGCGGGAGCGGAGAGATGCGGTGGATCTGGAGTTTGGAGGCGGGCGATATCGGCGTGTATTAAGGGTGTATGCATGTCTGAGAATGGTTAGTGAGGAGGGGAGAGTGTCTACAGTCTACAAAAGTTATCTTACATTATTGTCCCACTACAACACATTAGATCGCAGTTACCACATAGTACGAATTGTAAGCGAGAGGGTCTGTGTTTTAGGCGATGTGGAGAGTTAAACCATCTAGGTGCAAGGGGTCAGGATAACATGGAGAGACTGAATCTAGGATTTGATAATACGTTCTTACATTGAGAGATCCTTAAAGATGTTAGCGTTGATTACAAAGGTTTTTTACGACTGTGTAGACTCGATCGAGGAGTATGGTGGGGATACGGGTCTAGGTAACTAGCATGTAGAATCCACTCTTAGATAATAGCAATCATAGTGATATTTAGTGGCACATACGATCGCATGCACCACTACTATATTGTAGGTAATAGCATATTGTTCTCATCAAATGGATTAGATACGGGTACAAGGTTACGAACATATTCTATATTTATATATCTTTATTCACACGCTATCATATTAGATTAGTGACGACGATATCTCTAAATCTGATATGATTTTGTGGGTATGTGTATGGGGGTAATAGGTAATGATGGGTATGTTACTAGCTACGATAACATCCATATATCAGAGCTGCTAGTCACCGATGAAAATGAATCTCACGACAAAAGGGCTTTATGATAGGATCTCTGTTGAGGTAGAACAAAATAGCAGATTAAGCTAGAGTAAAGTTTGAATTTGATGAGGGGGTTAACATATTGGGGTCTAGGATGTAGACTAACTAATGTTACCTTGTGATTAGTTGTCTAGACAGTGTCGGTCATTTGTGGCAACTTCTTCTAGGCAGTAGTGCTAACCGGTATGCCGAAAGACACTCTTTGAGTGTGTGTTTATTCCCGATAGATCATACTCTGTACGATCCTTTTCGTGATTAGATCTTACTGTACTATAACTCAAGATGGTTAACCACAGGGGAGGGTGCTTTTTACGAGATACGCTGCATTCGCTAAGTAAAGTAGGTGCTTTAGTGAGAGTGTTCTTATTACACGTGGCGATTAGCAGATCAGGGAGTAGAGTGAGATATAGTGTAGTGGCTGTTACTTCCTAGTGTGTGGAGAATAATATGGAGACTATATTTATCTCTTGGTTAATAAGGGGGTGAAGGTGACACTTTGGTATAGAGTCACTATATAACTCGCGTGAAGAAGGCTCAACAAGAGGACTAGGGAGGACACATGCGGATAGAGAGGTACAGAGTGTTCTAGATACTGGTGTGAGATCTATTTAATTTTATAGCTGTGAGGAGGATTTCTTTATATTTGTTTTTTTTTCTTCAGCATGATGTGCAGTTATTAGTGGATGAGTTGTGGATGTACGATACTCTATGGTGTGTATGCGGGGATAACCTTATATCAAGGGCGACGGGTGGGAGGGTGGGAGGTTGATCTTTGAGAGATGGGAAGGAGGGGCGCGTCTGATGGGACTGTATAGCTGGGTGATAATCCTTTAATACAGCGTGGATGAATGCGAGTGAGTAGGAGGGTATGAGAGGTATGACAATGTGGGATGCGCTGTGAAGTCAGATGACGAGATATACAATCTCATGACGAGAATTAGGAGAGAGTAGAGTTGTAGGTTTTATCTATGGTGGTCGTAATGAGTTATTTATCAGTCTTGCGAGTCTGCTCTCTATGAGTTGGGTATTTTTGTATACGTTGAAGTCCACGCTAGATCCGGCTATGAATGAAGCATATGTATGATATATATCATTGTGAGAACTACAATGGATGATATGTAGTATGGTATATTGGACTGGATCTATATCAGTTTGTAGTTGTTCCTTAGCTAACGAGAGCTACCACAAGGGATGGTCTATGTGTGATAGATGTGGAGTTTTCCGTGGTATGGAAAGGCCGAGCAGACAAGACTGTGTAGGATGTTTAGATCGCGTCACAGGGGAGAACTGGGGGCTGCGGAGCTACTTGTAGACGAACCGATAAAAATTAAATAAACAAAGACCATGAGCGATATTCTCAAAATAATTTAATGTAATACTTGACTATTACATACGGGTAAACATTTATTCAAGATTCGGTGGGGTCTATCGTGCGTGGGCGCCTATTGTATCATGTGAACGCGTAGGAGTGGGGATGCGTGGGGGGGGGGGTATTTTCATGGGCGGAGTGAATAAACTCTTGAAGGGGGCGTTATGATACGGATTACACTACTCGTAGAATCTTAGCGGCTATGACAGCGTAGCTGAGAGCTAGATCGATTGGTGGTGATATGAGAGATGCGGAGTCGTGAGCGTCCGTGCGCGAATGGGGGATGGGGGAGTTGGGTATAGCGCCTTGCACAACACATCTAGGAGATTAGGCGAGGGGCGATCGGCCGTACAGCGTGTCAGAGATGGTGGTGCCGTATGTCGCTGCTCAGGCAGTAAGATGCGGCTATATCAGCTTGTGTCGCAGTACAGACTGGTGGTGCGGGTAGCTGATGATTAGCGATAGAGATCAGCGGTAGAGACTTTATCTACTCGACTTAGGTGACACTGGGAGTTGTGAGTTCTTTACGAGCGTACAGCCCTATCTTAGATAGGTTGTGGAGGAGGGTGGGAGCGCGGGTTACTTCATTGTTGAGAGGAGTGTTCACACATATTGCGTAATACGCCTTGAGCAGAGGGTGGGGGGGTAGGAGAGCAGCATTGGAGTGTGCTTGCACACACCGGGTGTGTGTAACATCGAGTACCGGTGCCCTGCTACAGAGTTCTACTTCTACTAGGAGTAGCTAGCTCGGTGCTATACACTAAAATGAGAGTCGTGTACGAGGGTTCCACATGATCAGTCATGTTCCGGGCATCTCGCATCTCTTGGAGTGAGCGGCTTATCACATAGGTTGTCAGATATCGGCTTGATCACTTTTCTCTGGCGAGGTTAATGGTTACATCACTAGCATGTGTGGTGAGGAGCGACATATGTATGGACTCATGCCGCAGCGTCTATAGGCCAGCTGCTAAAACCTCAACAGTGTGATATATGCATACACTTCTCCTAGGTGCGCCTTCTCTGACTAGACTTCCCTACTCGGGCGGCTGTGTGTACTTCTGTCATGTCAGTTTGAGTGAGATGTGATACGTTCTCTCTATCAATTGTAGGATATATATATGTCGAGGTAATAGGTACCGAAAGATGCCTGGAGAGATCAGGTCTGACTATTGGTACTGCTCGGAGACATCGTGGCTTGAGGAGAGAGAGTTGTATTACTTCAACGGTCTTGCTCCTATTCCACACTGAGTATAGTAGCGGTAGATCTCTCGGCGCACGCATATACGAGTGGGAGCATGCATTCCCGTATTACTTAGAGTACTTGAGTGCATTCGTATACAGATGTCTGTTTGTAATCGGGGAGGTCTATATCTGTCTGAATGCTCTATGGCTGAAGGGAATGGGCGGGGGTGGGGGGAGATGTCAGTGACAGATAGAGGATCTTGCATCATGATGTTCAGGAGTTTGGGATACCTTCTACTATTCAAGAATGTGTATCATGAGGGAGTGTAGGGGGTGAACTCATTATGATCAATGAACACAGCTCACACTTGCACAAGTGACTATGTCCGTTGTAAAGAAATAGTCACGTAATTTAGGGAGGAGCAACTGGATCTAAAAGCGAGTTACAGTGTGGGCGAACATCTGCCTGTAGTCTTGGCTTTGACCAAGTTCCTCAATATGCGAGTGGGGAGATACTCGTACAGAAGTATCTCTATCTGTCCATGAATCTTTGTCTCGGGCGACACATGGGCGGTGTGTGCACATGGCGCGATAAGGATAGAACATTCCTACCTTAGATTACTACTCTGCAGAGCAACAACTGAAGAGTCGCTGGGGGTTTGGGCCAAAACCCTTCTCTTTGGTGGGAAGTCATCTGGTCTGGCTGAGTTAGAGGTTGATGAAATCTTCGGAGTCTTCTCCTAGCAGTAGAGGAGAGGTAGGGGAGCAAGTACAGGGGTTGGTGACTCTGTGTGGGGTCATTGAGTACACTGAGTTCAGGCTTCAATAGTTGAAAAATCTCTGTCGTGTCTCAGAGGATATTATACATGCTGTCGGTCGTGCGCGTCTGTGTGGACTCTCAAGCGCAGATGGAGCTCCATACAGTCAATGTATCGGGGGATGTGTGGACAGCTTGGTCATAGGTTTGGCGATCTTCGAAAACCCGTCAATGAAGTGTGCTAGGTCGTGGCGTAGAGTTATAGTGCGCGGGTGGTCTAGTGCGACTGAGACTCTATAAGTAGGACTGTGGATGCTGAATTAACTCTCGTGCGGTTGTTTGTGACGAGTTATTGAGGATGGAGTGGAGCCAGTGTGTATCTTATTGGCAGTGTGTGTGTAGGTTGCAGACTAGCGTATGTGTGTAGTCTTTGGATCCTCTCTCTTTGAAGTATAGGATCTCTGGCGCTCTAAGTATCTAGCGAGAATGGGAGCGCGAGTATGAAACATGTGTGGAGGATCACTTATGTAATGCCGGAATGGGGTGGTCAGGTCGAGGCGTTTGGTGACATATGAGATGAGATAAGTATTGGTTAGAGCAATGATAGGTTTTGGGAAGACTTGAGAAGGGAGAAGCTAGTGGCCTCGTATGTAGCGTTTACACATACGCACGAACGTGCAGATAGACTAAGAATATTTAAGTGCTCTTGGTACATGTAGGTATCTAGTGCCGAGGTATGTGATCTGTATGATTGAATGAGTGGACAGACAGTGAATGATTGCGTAGGTGGCTACTTAGAAGACACGAGTCCATCAGGAGAAAGAGTTTGATCTAAGAGGCGAGATAAGGGTTTGCACACTTCACGAGTGTTTATTCAGACTCAGGTACAGAATATCGGCAGGAGTGCGATTTGTATAGGTTGCTGGGAGAGGATGTGGGTGTAGATTTGGGAGAGTACAGCACTTAAGGTCATGGCTTAAGGGGGTAGACAAGGTATGTATAAGTGTATCTCGATGGTCAGAGGCGTGTAGAGTTGCTGTAGAGGTGCGTTTCTCATGCCGTCAGTGAAGGAGATCTTCGTGAGCTCGGATGATACGCGCTGCGCTATATGAGGTGAGAGAGAGCCGAGTACGCTAAGGGAGGGTAGAGTCAGGGGAGGGTATTCACTGAGAACATCCTAAGTACGTCTTTTGGAGTTCTATTTGGAAGAGACCTGATAAGGGGAGGGTTGTCGCTACTAGCTGGGTAAGTTGAGCCTATGGAGGTCTAGAGGATGGCAGAGTGGTTGGGAGAACTATGGTGAATGTTTAACCAGAAAGAATGGAGCACATAGGATATCGTATGTCTATGTGAAGAGACGGAGAAGGACTCTAAGTCTGAGCTTACTCATGAGAGGATAGTTAGAGCTTATGGTATGTGCTTATTGTATAGAGAGATGTAGAGCGCGAGAAGCGCGTGCTAGAGTGTGTCTATACTGTTGTCATATGTAATACTGGTGATATATTGGATAATATGAGAGAGGGTGAAGTTTTTATCTCTCACTTAGGTATTCTAGTGTGTAGTAGACTGTTATGAGAGGTGGGTATTGTGTATATGAGAGGAGTGCGTGGTCTTGAGACGGACATCTATATTATGTGATGTAGAGTTGTCCGGAGTAAGTTTTCCTATTATGATATGTGAGTTTAAAGACGCTAGAGGGAACTGTGAGACAGTACCACAGAAGAGGCAGTCCACTCACGGGTGAGGGAAAAAACAATTATAAGATAATAAAACAGCTCTCAGTTCCGATTAGATATGATATCGTCAGGAAGAAGTAGTGTTAGTGGTGATCTTATACGTGTAGTGAGTGGTGGGTGATGTAGATGACGGATGTTATATAGTCGTGTAAGGGCCGCGGGTATGGACGTCGGCATGTGTGAAGGCGGATAATATCAATGTATGCATGCATCTCTCGGTGCGAGTGTATTAGAGCATTACAGTACAGTTGTGACAGATTATACTAGTCCACATCATATAAGCGGCGAGACCGATACAATCGCCGACACAGTTAATTCACAATCTTAGAGTTGTAAACTATGATATTGTCGCAGTCTCGTGCGTAAAAGTCTAGTCAGGCTCGCGTGGCAGTAGTTACTCGTGGGGTGTAGTATATATTAAGTGAGGGAGTTCGGCATGATATGTAATTCTTGTGGATGGCATCTTCGTTTTAAGACGTTGTGCAGCGAGGATCATCTTCAGCTGCATAGTTGAGTATACGCGTCAGGGGAAGGAAGTGTCTAATCATGAGTTATCGTGGGAGTTCATAAAGCGAGTGCAGTGACTACATAGAGTCGAGTTGTTCTGAGCATTCTGGAGGAGATGTTATTAAATGAGCGCTTGGAGTGCACAAGTTGGCATAACTCATACAGAGTCATGAGATATCATATCGTGTGCTCGCAGAGCTGAGGCATGTGAGCGTAGATATAAAGAGTCTAGCTACTAGCGAGGGCGCACTCTGCTATGTCTGATCATGGAGTTGTAAGTTGAGCACGATTAAGACTAACTTGTGCTCGTGTAGGAGTAGCAGACACTGACGAAGCGCTCAGTACATTCTGGTGTTCAGGTGTAGCTGTAGTCGATAGTGCGACTGATACACATCACTCTCTACTGATTCCTTTCTCGAGTTTACTGAGGATACAGTCTACTTGTGCTCAGGGATTCTCCATGGTGTCTGTAGATTATAGAGGCATCTCCGCCGGACATTAAGCGGATACTCGTTTCTTGCACTCCATATCATCCCTGATATCCATGCGGCGAGTAGTGCAGTCCGCTGACTGTTAATGATATAACGAGAACCTCATGAGGGATAGCTCTGTGTGATTATCGTATATGTGTGTGATATAGAGGAGAACATCGATAGGATATTGATAGTCATATTAAGGTGATTGTTGTATATAGTGAGGGAGGCGACTGCTTGGTAGTGGTATGTGTATGTGGGTATGGATTTGTAATTAGATCTTTAGACGGAGGAGTCAGACTCATTAACACATGGACTGCAGTGACACTGATATATGTGAGTACTCATAAGATAGAGTAGGGGATATTAGAGACCGTAGGAGTTTATTATGTCGATGGCGTGAGTGTCAGGAGAGATTCGCGTGTTTCTGTGCTCTAGTCTGGGATCGATACGATGGGAGGAGCTGATGATATCGGTGATGAACTATTATGCGTTGTGCCTGCGGTGTTTTCTGGTAGATTGTTGTGGATCGTGATGGGATGAAGAATGGTGAGTGTGAGAGAGTGTGGTACACACATGATGGGTGGAGTGGTGAGAGTGGTATGTTGTGATGGGGGAAGAGCTATGTGGTTAGTGGAGTGTTGATAGGCAAGAGGTCATTATGTAAGTGTGATGCAGTTTGGAAAGCGTGAGTATCTGAGGTTATATGCTTTCAGCGATGCTATATCTCTAAGTGATGCAGTAATATGTAGCGGGTAGGGGTGGAGTAGTGTGTATATGAGCCTAATTGTTCAGTGATCTGAGGCGGGTTGGTGGGGTTGGGATAGTGAGGGAGTAGGGGCTAGCGTAGCTCAGAGGGTGCTCGAGTCTATGGGGTGACTACAATGATGGTGCGACAGAACGCTTGTGTCATTATATGATGTGTGACTTGTAGATTTGGAGGATGTCTAGCTACTTAAAGGGTTTTTACTGATGACAGCTAATGACGTTTCTAGACAGCGATGTACACATGTACAATGTAGTCATGGACGAAGGCGAGCGAGAGTGACACGATATCTGGTGTAAACGAGCTGTTGACTTATAAGAGCGACTTATGGCTCAGAGTATATGACTCTCACCGGCAGCTCGTGATTGTAACTATGGGTCTAGACTCAGGAGCATCTCTCATTCTGTGAGGATACATGCTCATATGTGTATGGGTATAGGCGCGCTAACTTGGAACTCTACTGTATGGACGATCAGGTCTGATAAGCCGAGTGTTAGTAATCACCTTGCTCGCCTATAGGCTAGAGGGCTGGACATTTACAGACAGGCACACGGTGAGAGCGACTAGCGAGTGCGATACTAGGTCTAGAGTGAGGATAGATCGTAGACAGGGAACTGTGGTGGCCGCATCAGATAGTGTGACCTGGAGATCAGGGAAGGTGGGCATACTTATCGGTGCAAACGTTAACTGTATAGGTTGTTGGAGTCGTGGTGAGAGGTGTACTGAGATATCTAGTTGTAAGATTGCGATTATAGTGAGTATCTTCTCCTATACAGACTGGCTGCTGTATGAGAGTGGTTCTCATAGTCTCTATCAACAGCTCTAGCTACGATGTCTAGAATGAGTGAGGAGCTGCGTCAATCTTTACATGCATACGCCGCGATTGGAGACGGTGTAGGCTAAGTGGGTATCTGACTATTATGTATGAGCAGAGTGAAGCTGAGTATGTGAGTGGTCTGATTGTCACTGTATAAGAGGTATGAGATGTGATCTGTTATGCTCAATGTGGGAGAGGTATTATGGATATGTGTACGCACTGTATCTCTGAGGACCTATTATAATGCGCATTGGGTGCCGTGAGCCTATTTGAGCGGTATACACCGTGACGTAGATCTAGCGTAGCACCGCGTGATTAAATGTGTGATATGCGAGCGGTATATATATGAGATGTTAGTGGAGAGGATGCATATATTTCTCTTGATTGAGTTTTGTGGCGAAGATGATGGGTCTACTATTGAGTAATGGTAGGATGAGACGGAAATATGGATTGGACACGAAGTTGGACAGAGTGCTTGCGAATGATAGATATTCATAGATGGGATCTTCAGTATTATTGGGTCTAACATTGATAGGAAGTTATGTGTGGGTGTGTATTAAATGATTAACGTTCACGGATTTTTACAGAAGTATCGCACATGAGGGTGGATGCGCGTACCCGAGAAATAGAATATATCATATTGGGATCGAGTCGGTGAAGATCTCACACACTAGGCAAGCAGAAGAAGAGCCGAGAGAGAACTATGAGAGTGAGTATATGAATTATCGTATAGATCCTCGAATGTAGTGTGGGAGGTGAGAGTGGTTTGAGATTATGGGATGTACTGTGGGTGTGTGTGTGAGTTGTGTTTAAGTATTGTTAGTGGTAGAGCGGCCGAAGCACGAGATCTGCGAGGAGTCTATGTGACGATCACTCTTGAGGTTTGTTTGTCTAGAGGATGATATGGAGCAGGAGGTGTGTGGTGTATTACATCTAATATAGAGCTAGCCGATCGTAGAGACAGACAATTAGTCAAGGACGAGTCTTATCTGAATTCAGTTAGCGTGTTAATCACACAGAGAAGCGATAGCATTACGACAAAAGCCTCAGCATTGCGTCTGTGTGAGATGTCGAGCCTCTAGGGAGGAGGGTGCAGCGCGGGTGCATTAGAAGAGTGAGATGGTGCCAAATATCGTGGCGAGCTGCTAGCGCAGACAAGCTTATTGGAGGGCTGTGTATGTGCTAGGAGGAAGAAGGGAGTGAGTTCAGGTGGCATGATTGATGGCCGACTGAGTCGAGTGACCTCTTATAGCCTATTCTTTGCCAGCGTAGGGGAGATAGGCACTATATATGGGCGCGGTGCGATTGAGAGAGATGACGTGTGGGTATTCTAC
The DNA here is from genome assembly GCA_026074375.1 of Tanacetum coccineum. Classification (NCBI taxonomy): domain Eukaryota; kingdom Viridiplantae; phylum Streptophyta; class Magnoliopsida; order Asterales; family Asteraceae; genus Tanacetum; species Tanacetum coccineum. Next base: position 36,725 of record BQNB010006862.1, read on the forward strand.
ATTTATACAGTTTGTTGCGGTCTCCACAATACGAATACTTGCGAGATTACGGTTCTTTTGCTAGAGTTCTATATTCAGAAGGAAGACAACGAACATTCTAATATCGTTAGATACATGGTGAGCTTGACGTACTCTTATGAGACCGTCTGCTTTAGACCTAAAAGCCTCACAGATAGAGACACAGATGTGTGAGAACGTGTGTACACATTGTAGACAGTAACGCTCGCGAATGCATTTGAACAACGAAGCGTGTGGTGCAACAGTAAGACAATCAGTCTCTTAGAGATAGCGACGCAATCTGTATAAAGTGGATTATTCAAATAATTATGGAGACACTTATCAAGGGTTATTGTCGTTCGTGTAGACACATTGTATACACAGTCATACAGGCAACACGGTCAGATAGTCATCTACATGATGCACACTATCGTATGGTGTGAGAAGAACATAGTGCACGTAGGGGGAGTCGAATATTCGCCATATGGTGTAGCGTGTCTATATCATCTTTGCGACTGACTCTCACACGCCGAATTCACTTATCACAGTGAGCGTGTACTAGATTCTCGGAGATATTGCGCAGAGAATTATAACAAGCGTGAGTCGAGATCAGAAAGTAGGACAATTTCAATTGACACCAAAGTATATGGGCAGAAGGCTGCGCGTGTGCGATTAGATGTGCGATTGTCGGTCTGAGACTGTGATAAGACTAGCCGAGAGTGTGTGTAGAGAGGCGTGTGTGTTCTACAACGGAGAGATACGTTCGCTCGCGCGCGCGATGGTATAGTATTGCAGTCCTTGAGGTAATATTTGTGACTCTGAGTCACAGGGAGGAGATGAGAATCTCGCAAAGCCATATCGAAGATACATACCTAGATGATACAGCAGCTGAAAGCATTACAGACAGAGGAGAGTATTGCTGCCATCCATCTTATTGTCTCGCTAAAAGTAGCAACGAGGACTACGGAGAGGTCTCTCAGTGTGGCATATCTGAAAGAGTCCAGATACCAGTGTGGCACGTGTAGATGGTACAGTCTATCTAGACAAATACTAGTGAGAGCGAGGGATGATGGTGTGTGGAGTAGAGCTTTCTAGGACTGAGAGATGACTTGATGTCTGTTCACGCGATTGAACTACTCAAGTAGCCGGATCAGTCGTCTCAAGATATCTGTCAAGCCTGCGAGCCAATCTTACACATTCACAATCTCAACTCTATAGTAAGATGTCAGACTAACGATAAGCTTCAGGGTCTCCGATAGTTTGAGTGATGATTGTCCTAAGACATGAGAACATGATGTGTGGTAATCATGCCTATATGGGAGAGATCTGGGGATATTGAACTAGCAGAGTGAATCAATCTCCGTAGGTGGCGAATGATGCTGAAGTAACTGAAGTATTAGGATTTTGTGGTGGAAACATTATCTTCGTGTGTAAACATACAAGTGCTCCACATTTACAGATCTGGAGTGAGTTTTGCAGAGATAGAATCACAGACAGCTAGCCGTATATTCAGAAAGTGATACAGGCGACGGTGGAGTGAGCTAGGAGACAATGAGGAAGATGAGGTGTGAGCAGAGTACCAAAATCAGTGTGTTGCGAGTGTTCACATCACTAGTCTGTAGATGTCGATAGTAGAGAGATGGAGGCTCAGGTATCATGGTGGGGTGTACATCTGGTATATCGTATCGACTATGGCTATAACTTAAGTGCCGATGTGATATATAATTGGTGTCGGTAGAGGAGTGGCGTGGATGACGACAGCATACTATGTCACAAGACGACAGACAGGCGCAGGAGACGTCAGGAAAGGACTTCAGTCATGCCGGATAGTCATTAAAAACGTTAAGTGACGAAGAGCTGTGTCACTCACAGGGACTTACGATTAGTAAGGGGACTAAGTATCTCTCTGTGCATGATGAGAGGGAGCTTCTCACAAGGATATCTAGCTACACTAGCGTCTTATCCACAATTGATTCGTCTATCGTTGCGATTGCTAGTGATAGCGTCTATGCAAGTCTGGATACCGTCAGGTTAGTTTGTATCCGATCTTACAGGGCGAGCTCCTCGATTCCGGGTGTCCCCACATAGAGACTCACTGTGCGATTATGCATCGCGACGCATGGAGCGGACGGAGACGCCGTAGTGTGCAGACCGAGTTGAAGCTGCGTAGGAAGGAAGAGCAATAGGTGGATACCTTTTAGGGGATTCTCTGCTCCTGACGTAGAGTGCGTGAGCCGAGTGAACCTGACGTACGGGTTTTACTGGACTAGATGGCACATAGAAAATTTAGTCAAAGTACAAAGATATAGTCTTGAGCCAAACTCATGTGGCTTTAATTTTCTCTCTCACGTTGTTGGTTAAGGAAAGACTACAGTCTCTCTCTACCAAGCAACAACGCAATCTGAGCTTTGCTCTTTTACAAACCTCCATCGCGCGCGCGGAGGTAACAGAGTCCTTACAATAGCATCGATACTATGCTCACACAATATTACATCAACATCAGATAGATAGTTATCGTTGAAGCATAGACAAAGTTAACTATGGAGTATGAGAGCATATAACAAATTCACAGGCAGGGAGCACTAAGTGAACGTTAGAGTATATTCTAGTATCTGAGTGGGTGACACGTGGTGGGTACTCAACTATGTGGGTACTCCTGATTGTGGGGATTCGAATAGAATTCTCATGGTAGGATAGTCTAGTAGATATTCGTATGCACTGTGCGGGTAAAGATGGATTGCGATGGAACATGCAGAGGGGCGGAGGTGACGCGGGGTGGGGATAGTGGAGCGGGTAGGAAGCGAGTACAATGACTGCAAGCTTCATCTCAAACGAAAAGACGATTTTCAATCAAACTCTGGTAAGAGAGCGAGATCAAAAGTGACATGATGGGTAGCAGTTTGAATAAATAGGAATTACAAGCTGATTAGGAAAGATGATACAGATGATGAGTCGATGAGTCAGAGATTGGAAGCACATTAATAATAAAGTACATTGCCAGCTTCAAAGAGGTAACTCCAAACCAGTTGAAAATCTGGACCAATCTATTGATGATTGAGCCCCAATGCATAAGTTACAAAACAAAATGACAACAATACTAACACCCCGTGTTTTAGGGTCATTGAACGTCGTCAATAAATCTCCCAAGTATCTTTTGAATGTACCGTTTACACTATTAAAAATTGTAAACGAATAAGATAAAACGCTTAAATGCTTAAAAATAGCCGTTCAATTAAACGGCGCATCAAACGATATAAATGTTTACATCAATCAAGTATTAAATAATTATTTTGAGAATAATTATGGTCTTTGTTTATTTTATTTTTATCGGTTACGTAAAGTGTTTACGTTTCGCGATAAAATACATTTAGGCATACCCGGAACCTCCAAAACTTTTCTACGCTTCAACAAATACCCACTTTTATACCCAATACATAAAAGTTACAAAAATATATCATACATATGCATTCATAGTCCCGATTTTGGAACCCAAAAAAGTCAAAGAAAATATCATAGAGAACATATCTCCTTATTTTCATGAGATTATGTCTCATTTAGGGAACATTCAACCCTTAGTCTCCAAGTTTTGACCAAAGACCAAGACTAGGACTTCCTTAAGTATTAACCTTCAAGCGTCGAGTGTCTACTCAAAGATCGACCTAAGGTCAGGTTATCACCAACTGAGATCCGAAAAGAAAACAAAAGAAGAACATTTGTAGACAGCCGTTCCGAACACGTTACGGCCATTAAAAATATTCAAGTTAAGAAGCACCGATTGGTTTGACAAACGCACCGTGTCCAGTAGTCATGGACCTATGAATCGGGTATGGCAAACCATATCTGGACAAATTTATGATTGTCTTTTAACGATGATATTCAGATATAATACAAAGAACAAGCAAGAACCACGAAAGCACCTTAAGTTAAACTAGAGATGCTAAGCAAAGAGGAGTGTATGCCAAATTTCCAAAGTGTGAGGGTTTTGGATTCCCAAGTACAGTTCCCTCGAGATCCACGGGATTAATAGTGAAAGGGCATTCATGTGGATCCAGCCAAGATGAGAATCCAATAAAGATTGGGAACATCTCCTTAAGTGTCACGCAAACGGAGATTCGCATCGCCAAATTTTAGTCTTGCTGGTATTATCGAAGTTCATTGAAGGGTTTTCGAAGATCGCAAACTTATAGACCAAGCCACCCAAAGAATGGTCAAGTTGAGTGTGGTTATAAACAAATGAAGCAGCTTTACTTATCAACATCTATTGAAGCATAAAATTATAAAGTGCAACCAACCCCATGCCTACCTGAGGAGTAAGCGAAGATTTTCATCGCATAGACTGCGAGACTTCAAAAGAAGTTTTTAGGGCGCCATGTGTTGATGCCTAGAGACAAGGAGATTTCTTATGCTACGCCAGTTGAAAATCTCATGGAAAGAACTATACGACTCATGATTTGAGAACTTGGGAGCATAGTGTTCGCTGATCATCTCAGATTTAAGAGGCACTATCTGTACGAATCCAATGTCTCAGTTACATGTGATCATAAGAGCTTACAACCCATTCTTGATTCAAAGGAACTAGAACATGCAGACATCAGTTAAACGCCGAAGGTTAGAGTGTGCTAAGTGAATTACGACTGTGATATTCGTTAACACCGCGGGAAAGGCAAACGTTGTTTTGATGCTCTAAAACACAGGAAGGAGAGAGATCACCCATTAAGAGTCAGCTTTATTCAGAACTATTGTGTCCATTGGTAATCCCAAAAAAATCTTAAAATGGCACATACTAACAATGGAAAACCCGAGCGTAGGTTAAAGAAAAGGTAGGAGAGCGTTGCGATACAAGCTTGAGGATCTAGAAGAGCTAGCAGTGTTCACAATATACAAGTTCCGATGACCCCAACCTGAAAAAGTGATCCATGCCGACGAACCTAAAGCCCGTGTCCGTGGATGGACTTCATGAGGCTGACAAGCTTCATTTTGTCGAGGAGTCCAGTAAGAAAATCATTGGACCGTGAATTTAAACGTTAGAAGCAAAAGCCGAAACCCAATAGTCAACGTTTCGATTGAAACTCCAAGAGAGGCTAGTAAGTCCCTAAATACACGAGGGAGACGTGAAGACCAATTCAAGAAGAAATACCCGCATCTCTTCGCAAAGACCGCACCGTTGTCAAGTGTTGCGTCTTAAGCCTTGAGGACAAGGCTCATCTAACGGGGAAGACCTAAAACACCCCGGTGTTTTAGTAAGGTTCATTGACCGTCGTTAAGCAAATCCACAAAGTATCTTTTGAATTGTACGGCTACTTATAAATCGTAAACGTTAAGTTTAAAAATCAGCGTAACCTATAAATTAACCTAAAATTAGCTTTTCAATGTAAACGGGCAACAACGATTTAAATGTTTACTTCAATCAAGTATTAAATAATTATTTTGAGAATAATTAGTGGTCTTAGTATTATTTTTTTTAATATCGGTTAACGTCATAGTGTGTACGTATCGCGATAAAAAACATTTAGGCATACCCGGGAACCACCCAAACCTTTTTACGCTTCAACAAATACCCACATTTAAACCCAATACATCAAAAAATTACATAAAAATATATCATACATATGCATATCATAAGCCGAAATATTGGACCTCAAAAAATCAAAAAAAGCAAAGAAAATATCATAGAGAACAACATCTTCATATATTTCATGAGATTATGTATCAATTAAGTAACTTTCAACCCTTAAACTCCAAGTTTTGACTAAAGAACCAAGACTAGGACTTTTCCTTAAGAACTCCTCCCTATGATCTCCTTGACTAGGCCTACACCATTAATTACTTACACAATGCACAGAGATAGAAAAAAAAAACATAACACATAATCACTTAAAAAAAAAGATCGAGAACTCTTCCCTTTCTCTCTTTGAGGCTCACGGCATCCAAACACCCCTATTACCCTATCCATGACCAAATTTTCTACAATCTATACAAGCCATTACACATCCTTCCTAAGATATACTAAGGTGTTTGCAAGCCTTGGTTAACCATTTACAAGTATTTATCAAGAAAAGGAAGCTAGGGTTTATAATTGGAAAACTAGGGTTTTCTTGGTTAGAAGCTTGAGTTTAAAGTCTAAACAAGGGTTTAGCACTTATAACTCATCATCACATATCATCTTTCTAAGGTTATCTAAAGCCATTTAATCTTTTCATTTTCATGTTAAATGTATAATTATGATATGTATGAAATTCACCATTAGGATTTTTTAATCATTTTAACAGAGTTTTAACCCTTGTTGATAATCATTTTGAACACTTTTTATATATGTTATGATGTTGATACTATCATGTTAAAAATGGTATAATAAGATTAGTGGTACCCATGTATGGTAAAGTGTAAAAATGTATATTTAACAAATTAGGGTTTGTAATAGTACTTAAGGAAAGTTATGTTTTTCATGTGATGTTAATAACACGTAGCATCTTGTTCATAACTTGGTAACTTGGACTAAGGACAATAAGAGACCTAATAGGACTCTAATATATATATGACACCTAACATATATGGTATATAAGACTTTGTAAGAAATTGTGGTATTTTAAGTAGATATGAAAAGTACATAAAAGATAAACTCAATAAATGGATTATACAAATGAATTGCTAAAGGGCTGTTAGGATTTCGTATATTAAATTAGGGTTTGAACACTTCTTAATAACAAAAATAATACCGACTCCTGATACATTCCAAAAAGGTAATAAACATCGAAAAACAGATTAATAACGAAAAAAGATTACGATAGAGAATACGATATTACGTTCATACCAGAAAACGGGTTTTATAAAAACTATTTTTATAGAATACTATTCATGACAGGAAACTTTTAATTTTGTAAACCACATAAATCAATCGAACTTTCAATACGATAACGTTGCTCAAACTTTCAATTACGAGAACGTGCTCGAAAGAATCACTAAAAACGGAGCTATAACGAATAAAATATGACGTTTACGGGTTTTACGATAATTAAAACTATAAAAATAACTCTATAACTGGTATGAACAGTAAAAAGTACTGTTCATCAGAGGGTCAAAAATATGAAAATGTCAAATTATGATAACTCGTCCTAATACGAAAGCGTGGGCATAAGAAACGTCAAAATCGGACTTAAAACGCGAAAGTTACGCCGGTTTTACTACAACGATAATTATAAACGTTTTAACTTATTAAACACAATTTTACCAAAACAATTAGATGGTGATTGAACTATATAGACCTATATGTGGTATTAGTTAAGCAAAGTGCTATATTACTAGGGAGTTTCATAATGAGGCCTCTTCGGGGTGGCGTATCGACGAGTTGTTGGATTTACGATTTAAAGTGTCCTAACTCCTCATACGTTCACTACATGACCTCTTAATTATGATAGCCCGAACGATAGTATGATGAGCTATATAGGAATATATGATATTGGTTAATCAAAGTACATGGTACTTATACGACCTTAATTTAAATAGGTTGCATCTGACGATTTGCGTGGCGCATTATCTGTGACATACTTGACATACGCTCACTCAAGGTGAGTTCATAGCCCCACATTTTTACGATTTCAATGATTTATAACTTTGGGGTGGAAACATGCTTTGTTTTATAAATTGGACGCAAGTGTATATTTTATATTGCTTACGTTGGTTCCAAAGTAAGCGGATAACCCAAGTTGAGGCCCCCTTTATCATAGGAACAGTCAATGCATAGATGACGTAGTTAATTAACATTATGTGAGCTTGAATGTTAAGAATAGATCTATTTGTGATTGAGACGCTCTCCCGTTCGGGTGATTACGCTATCGACGCGGAATGAGCGTTATAGCATGTCGGATTCTGGGATGTTTGAGGGTTGATACTCTAATGCGGGCAGAATAGCAAATATTTATTACCTTGTGAATATAATTGTCTCACTTCAGTGACATGAGCTTAGGAGAAACTAATCAGGATTTAGTGATTCTGAATATGTTCTTTATCACGGGGAAAAGTCTAGCCGTCAATGCATATTATATTTTTACTAACCTATGAATTCACCAACATTTTTGTTGACTTTTTTAAAGCAATATTTTCAGTGGACAATAGGCACGAGGTGCCGAGGGATCAATGGAGTGGTTTTGATTTGGATATCATGCAGTTAAAGATTTTGTCGCATTACATTTTGTATAACTATATGGCTAGAAAAATCTTTGTATTATTGAACAAAGTGGACAATGAACTTCGCCTTATGTGGTAACAAATACTTTGTTGATGATCCAATTTAACAGTTTTTTAAAAAACGAATTTTTGGTCTTGTCTAAATAACAACTTGTGTTATTGATCTATGAAGTAAAACACTCCCTGGATATCCTTAACCGCTTCGACCCAATGTTGGGGGTGTTACAACAACTAAAATGTGTTTGCCTTGGGAAAATGAAACCATCCTGAGCAACAGAATCTCTGTAATGACATATATCTGACTGAACAAGGTGACACCAAGTTAGACACAATATGATCCATCGGGGAATATATGTTTTTTTTTTAATGATAGCGCTCGGTGGATGACCAGGGAAATGAAACTGAGAGGAATGCTTGATCAAGAACGAGATTTGCTTTCCTTCTTTAATTCAGAACCAACAATGTGAAATTGATGACAGGGGGCAAAAAACCGAAATAAATGATTTTAGAATCACAAACAAGCTTTAGAGTATGAATAAATTAAATGTGAAATGAAGATTTTCAAAACTAAAAATATAAGTTTAGAATCAATCAAATAAACCATTACAAAGAAGAAACAGATGAACGAGACTAAGACCAATCAGTAAGGATGTATAAAGACTTAAGAAGTTCCAGAGCGGACTAGGGATCAGTATAACTCAAGATGTTGAATTAGCGTTAAAGATAGAAATGGATTGTGCAAAAAGCTAAAGGGAGTTAACGTCATACAAAAACGAATTTTGAAAAAGTCATCTACTGCATATACTCGCCAAATAAAATGAAAGATGATTGTGAAATCAAACGATTGTTGGATATGAAAAAGGGGGGGCTGATGTTGCACTATGTCCGAGAAACGCGATCTCCCATAATTGTGCAGCAAGCAGCGAGAGGCTGCAGACGAGAGCGCCCTTTGACAAATCCGTCGGTGTACTAGACAAGGAACTTGGAGTAATCAGGGAATGATATTGAGCCCTTTGAGAAAACAAAGTGTGCAAATGTATTGAATGATAATGTAGTATAAAATCGGGATCAATTCTTGGTTTTCATATGAGGGGAGCAAGAGAGAATATGCATGTAATAAGGATGCACATATTGGTCAAACAGAGTATTCTATTATAGCAAAACCTGAGTTCCTCAAGGGAACGCTCAAAGGAGATAGAAACCCCGTCTGAATGGATATAGGGTGCTAATAGAATGATAATCTGCATATAATTTTAGCGCCATGTAATCTGCCTAAAAGCGAATTCGTACAGACGAAGAACGGGACGAACAGAAAAAGCGATATAATAATAATACAGACCCGAAATTTGAATATAAACAGTTGAATAATTTGTATGATTTGGTTCGTTCCACAAAAATTACGATTAAAAGTCGGCTGAACCACACTATTATTCCAAAAACTTCAAAGATATGGGGTCATACATCTCTAGTGGGGATAATAGAATTTATACCAAAAGAGTATATTTATAGTTCGTAAACAAACCAACTTTTTAGAAATACGACTTGATGAATCCATAGTCCTTGGATCAAAAGTGTAAAAGGTGCTCTACTATAAGGTAACTTTTTCAAGATTAAAAAGAGTTTGACTTAGTAAAACGATTATTGATGATAGTAACAATTGCAGAACAAACAATCGCCAAAATCATATAATTATGGTAACAGTAGATATCCTTTACATACAAAACCCAATAAAAAAGAAAATTTTAGGCCCCAAAATTAGCGAAACTCAATGCGGACTTAGAAAAATTTCAAATCTATGTGTTTAGAACGAGGAAAAAGGTTGCTGACATTGAGATACCTTTTAATTCTCTTAACAAGAAGTAGACACTCTCAAATTCTAACTGAAACTCAAAAAACACAGTTTCTAAAAATGAAGAAATCGAATTGACTTTCAAGGGAATATTACTATGCTGATCGACAGTTGAAAGCCATACTTAGGTAGGTGGTTACACTTAACTGATCCTGGAATGAAATTACTACTAATTTTGCACTAAGTGATTAGCGTAAAACATGGGAACAATGTAAACATCTTGAAAAAGAGCTTTCAAAAAGTAGAACAATGTCAAAGAATTTATTGAGACAGCACTTCATAAACATGATGATTAATCTTGAACTTGATTTATTTATCAACATGTGTAAAAGAAAAGAAAAAAAAAGACAATCTTTCAAAAAAATCAGTCAAACGAAATATCAGAAAGAACGAAACAGTATTTTGAAATTCAAGACTTGAAAGCTCAATTACAAGACAAAGGATAATGCAGATAGAGTGATTGAAGAAAACTCATATTTAAGAAGAAGGAAAATCTGTGGAAAACTAAGTTTGAAAAATCAACGGTTATATTACGACAAAAGACCGAATCATTTTAAAGTTAAAAGACAACACATATTTAGGCAAACCAGCTAATTTTTTTGTTTTATTTATTCTATTTTCAGATTTCACCAATCGCAAAGCAAAGATATTTCAAAGTCAACGGAGAAAGCCAGTTACCATAAACACAAGTAATTTGTCCAAAGCTTATATTGTTTCAAAACAGTCACAACACAAATTTTGCCTCATAATAGTTGGCCCTTAGTCCAAGAACATCATATGTGATAGCAACCAGGGAATGTATAAAAAGTGCACCACAAAGCCTAATCAAAACTAGAACAACTCAGATCTGCATCAAGACAATTAGGTAACCTAAACAAACGCCGGTCTGTCCTCTAACAGGAGAAAATTCCACTACCTAGAGTAAGCAGACCCACTAAAACCTAAGAGCAACCAACTGAAGATAATCAATGCTAACAATAGATCAAGGGAAGGAGCAAAAAAGTAAGAGAGAAAGAACCGCCGTAGGAATTTTAATTTTCCTAACAAATAAACAACGACTGTAACTGTGTTAAAGACTGTTTTGAATGCTAAGACAGATCGAAGGTTAACATGATGTCTGTGATACTTGTGGAAACAAATGTGGTGTGCTGAATGACAAAGCAAAAAGCTAATATGTTGTGTAACTGACATTATATCAATTGGGAGAATTCAAGGACTAAGTAAGACACTACCAATTGGGCTGTTGCGCTATAGTAGTACTAAAAGAACCCAAGCCGAAGTGTGGAATCCAATCGTTGCATACAGTCCATTAGAAAACCGTATTCAACAGACTCCAGTGACCTAAAACCACTATGTTACCCTTTATAAGGGCCAGGCAGACCCTTACATATACAAGTCCAAATCCAGCCCAACTAATTGTATGTTATTAACCTGGAGGCCAAGCGAAGAGAACAAAAAGTCCAAGATTAACTCCAAGACCAAAACAATACTCGGCCCAACAATTCACAAAGCCCAAATAAAATGCTTATACTCCTGCGTGAACATGCAAATTGATATGAAGAAGAGTGGCAGCGCATGTACTTCACTCACCTAAATTAAATCAAGCAAGTGAGTAGCCTCAACCACTCACACCCACTAACAATCTTTCAGCCTCTTATAAACTGACACATGGCTGTCATACGTGATCCAAGCCTATCATCTAGTACTAGGTTGAAGGGTATTAATGGCAATGTTGGTAATAAATAGCCAATTATTGGCTTGCGTTGGGAGGAAGCAATGGGCTCGTGGATAGAAATGATTTAACTGAGTTGGCAATAGAGGTATAAAGACAAGTTTGCCCCTACTTTGGCTATAAGAAAAGAATACGCAGCAGCAGTTTGAGTCTTAGTTTAGTCGTAGTTTTAGTTTTCTCTCCAAAAAATTGTTTATCTTATTATAGTTTTCATTTCCAGCTTATTAGTATTTTTGTAAAAGTTGATTCTAGCTTATTGGTACTTAATGTAATCTACTCTTTTGGCTTAATATTAAGATGATGTTTAAGGTTTGTTTTGGTATCATTTGATTTACTTATTTCGTTGTGCTTATTTTGTTCATTTCCCTTTTTGTATTCGATTAAGCTTATTCCATAAGCTTATATCATAGAGCTTATTACAGATTCGAAAAAGTTCCTCTTAATACTCATTTCGATAAAGGTCTAGCTCATATTACCTAATAAGCTTTAAGCTTATGTCATATTGTTTCTCTTTTTTATCTAATTTCTAAAGAGGCTTATAACTCGATTCGAAAGTAAAATAAGGATGCGACGAGTGTTTCTAAACTCGGCTTACTGAATAAGCCTTTGTCATCCTTCTATTTCGAGAGTTAGTTTTTAGATACAAAATTTTTAGTGTAGCTTTGTTTATTTGTTTTAGCTTATTTTTTATGTCTTTTTAGCTTATTCAGTTTTTCTAAAAGCTTTTTAAAAGCTTATTAGTCCTTTTGTAAGAAGATTTTAATGCTTAATGATACAAAAGATGGTTTGAGTTATGGTGAGCTTATTTACAACTTATTTCTTTTTCACCTTGTCTCTTACTTGAATGGATTATTAAATAAGCTAAACCTGATTAGCTTATTTTCTGTTTTAAGCTTTTCTTATAGTATTGTCTTATTACTTTCTTCTCCTAGATCCTTTAGCTCGATTCGGATAATAGAAAAGTGCATTGAGCTTATATGCTCGGCTTATTTATAAGCCTACCGAGAGCTCATTTGCTTTTAGTTTAGCTTATTTTACAAAAGTTTCAAAACAGTTTAAAATAAGTTTAGTTTTCGTTCATAGATCTATTAGATTAGATTTTCTACATTAGTTTATTTGTTTTCAAAAGTAGTATGGATGGCTTATATTTATAGTTTTTTGACTTAGGTTGTTTACAAAGGTTTTTTAGATATCGTTTGTTAGAAAGTTTAAAATTCAATTCAAGATTCTATTTTACAAAGTTTTTTTTAGGATCTGATATTGGGCCTTGGCCCATTCGAGTATCATAAACAAACAGAAAGTTGCAATTTACAAAAACAGTTTGAGGTTTCTAAAATATTTTGTTTAACAGTTTGTTTGATTTATTTTGTGATGGCGTTATAGATTTAACTCATGACACGTGGAGCTTAAAGATCTAGTAAACTAGCTTAATATTTTAAGTTTAAAGCTTTAAACTCCTAAACTTATTTATTTTGATAGATTATTAGATCGGGTGGTTTTATATGCATTTGCGGTTCTTCGACTCGGTTCTATTTCTAAGGGATCTAGTAATTAGTATCTTTCTAAGGGATCGTTTTCAATAAAAACCAACGTTGTGAGAAAATCGTCTTTTCTAAGGATAATAATTCGTTAATAAACCTTAATTCGTACTTAAGGAACTTTTCACGTCACTTAGCAAGCATATTCGTCTTATAAATATTTTAAATCATTTTAGCATAATCATAGTAGCATAATTGTTAGTATAATTTTTACATCTTTAATTAGTATAATCTTTATTATCAATAGTAGTCTTTTTTTAATCATAAACCCAAATTAAAAGATAATCAAGCATTTAAATTTCAAACATAAACGTGGTTTTTAATTCAATTCTTGTTGGGATTTTGACACTCGAAAGATTGATCATTGTTTTGTCCTCAAGCATTTTTTTATATCAAACGGGAAATATTACCAGTACGTTTTTCGATGAATCAGAAAACTGTAATTTTCTTATACTCTTGTAAATCAATTCCAGATATTATGGTATCATCGTAACATCGTTAGTATTTACCATGGATAAATCATTACTTTGTATCAATTATGACATTTTGAAGCTAATACCTTTAGGTATTGGCCATTATTATATGAAGATCTTAATGTTTGGTTTGTTTATCTTCGATTTCAAAATATTATCGTTGAATTGCATATTTATTGTTTACAATATCATGTTTACGTGCTTTAGTAATGCGTATCTATTCATTCACTCGGATCTAGTGATCACGGACCAAGTAAACTAGATTCTGAATACACTCACCGTGTAGTAATTTATAACATCTATAACCAATAGGAAACACAAAGAACGACCTATCATTGGCCTATAAGTTGTGAGCTTAGTTTTTGACCCTAAGGTTGACCTTGTAACAACGAGTATGTTCTCGATTAAATTGTAGAAGACATGGATTAATGGACTACTAGTGTATAAGGTTAATACACAAAGTATTAACAAAGTTTGCCAAAATGTTCACTTAAGTTACCAAAGTTTTTTTCGTTACAAAAATGTTACTCAAGTATACGGATTTATCATTTGGGTTACTCAACCTTTAAAACAGTTACAAAGATGTTACTTAAGTATACGGATTTATTTTTTAGGTTACTGAACCTTTTCAAAGAGGCTTATTATTTGGCTTTTTTACCCTTAAAAAAATTCACCCGTATACTTGAGTAACCTTTTTGTAACGAAAAAAACTTTAGTAACTTAGGTGAACATTTGGGCAAACTTTAGTAACATTTTTGTTGGGAATAAATCTTCACAAGAGTTAATACTGCCAAGGTATAACTAACAGTACTAATGGAGTTAGTACTGCCAGTACAAACTTAGTACTGCCAGAGTTAGTTAATACTGCTAGAAGAAAGATTAATACTGCTGATGGTCGAAGCTGCTGACTTGGAGATAAGGATGCAAAGAGAAAAATAAGGAATGTATATCTGTTATATTTGTATTTGAATTGTAACAACTTCCAAATAGTTAGGCATTTATCTTGTAAAGGACTCCTTGTTTGTATAAAAGGAGATCCTAGTTTAAATACGCATACATAGACACATACGCTTAAGAGATAGAGAATACATCTTAGAGAAAGATTGTAATAGCTTCAAGGTTTGTAACCTTAGTACTATCAAGAGTACTCGTATTATCAATAATATTGAAGCAGTTTTGTGATATATTCATTGTTGGTACCGTTTCATTGCTATATACTTTTAGAGTATCAAAGTGTAGATTCCACATACACTTTGATATCCGAACAAAGTCTCAATCTTTGTTATTTTTGATTCTTCCAAGGTAACAAACACTTTACTACATAAAGAATCGATCAAGGCATGTGATCAACAAGTGGTATCAGAGCCTGTGCTTTGAGATACTTTAATCTAGAAGTAATGGAATTGGAAAACACTCAGAACAATGCGTTGGCTAAGCTTCCCATGCTCAAACTCGGGGAGTATGAGATGTGGGAGATTAAGATCAAGTAGTACTTTTAGATCCAGGATTATGCGTTATGGGAGGTAATTGAGAATGGGAATTTGTGGGTACCTATTCCTGTTACAGCACCAGAATCTGGTCCATCAACAGCATTGAAGATGACTGTGCCCTCTACTACTGAAGAAAAGATTTGCAAAAAGAATGATGTAAAGGCCAGAAGTCTACTGCTCATGGCACTGCCAAATGAATATCAACTTACCTTTGATCAGTATGTTGATGCTCAATCAATGTTTGTTGCTATTAAAGCTCGATTTGGAGGGAATGAAGCAACAAAGAAGACACAGAAGGCCCTGCTGAAGCAACAGTATGAAAACTTTAATGCTTCAAGCTCAGAATCACTTGATTCTATCTTTAACAGGCTTCAAAAGCTTGTTAGTAGATTGGCAATTCTGGGTGTAGTTACTCCTCTAGAAGATCTAAATGTTAAATTTTTAAGGAGCTTACCTTCTGAATGGGATACACATGTGGTAGTCTGGATGAACAAACCCGACTTTGATACTATGGGTTTGGATGATTTGTACAACAATTTTAAAATTGTTGAACAGAAGGTTAAGAGATCTGCTGGTGCTAACAATGATGATAAGAACTTGGCATTTCTAACTGCTTCAGGTGCAAGCAGTATTAATAATATTAATACTGTTAACCCTGAAGTTAGTACTGGTACCACCAAGGTTAATACTGCCAGTACTGAAATTAGTACTGCTAGTTTTAGTGATGCCACAGTTTATGCCTTTCTATCCACTCAACCACAAGGGTCTCAACTAGTTCATGAAGATCTTGAGCAACTTCATGATGATGATTTAGAAGAAATAGATCTAAAGTGGAATATGGCACTACTTAGCTTAAGGGCAAGAAAGTTCTATCAGAGAACTGGAAGGAAGATCATCATTGATGGAAGCAATACTGCTGGATATGATAAATCAAAGGTAGAATGTTTCAACTTCCATAAAATGGGACATTTTGCCAGAGAATGCAGAGCACCAAGGAGTAAAGACAACATAAATTAGAATCAAGGTAGCTCATCAAATACAGTAAAGATTGAAGATGCTTCTGAAAAGGCAATGTGTGCTATAGATGGTGCTAGATTTGATTGGAGTGACATCGCAGAGGAAGAAATTCAGGCAAACATGGCTCTCATGGCATGAGGCCCTTCTTCAGGCTTATGACGCGGCACTGTGACGACGGTGCGGTCTTGCAAACAGATTAGGGGTATCTTCCTTACGGAATTGATCGTCCGCGTTCCCATCTAACTCAGGACTCAGCTTGGAGTTCCACGAACCTATGGATTTAATAGAATGCGGCTTCGCTTCAACCGTTTAACTTCACGGTCCATGATCTCAACGGGTTCTTCCACAAACTGAAGCTTGTCATCAAAATGAAGTCCATCCAACAGAACAGCTAACGGTTCATTGCTAAGGCAAAATAATAACCTTTTTTTTTTTTTCAAGTTGGCTTACATGATACATGTGATTATGAACCCTGCTTAGTTCTTCTGGAAGCTCGAGTTTGTAAGCAACCTCTCTAACATTTCCTAACACCTTGAAAGGTCCAACATACCTAGGGTTTAACTTCCCCCGTTTGCCAAAATGTACGACCCCTTTCCAAGGCGAAACTTTAAGCATAACTTTATCCCTGACTTGGAATTCCATCGGTTTACGCTTCAGATCGGCGTAACTCTTTTGTCGATCACGAGTGGCTTGCATCCTTTGCTTGATTTATATGATTTTCTCAGTCGTCTCTTGATTGTATCTGGACCGAGGATTTGGAGCTTCTCCCCAACTTTGGTTCAACAATAGGTGACCGACATTTGACCATAAAGTGCTATTGAATGGAGCGGGCCTTGATGCTAGCGTATAGCTATTGTTATAAGAGAATTCAACTTATACGGTAGTGAATAACCCAACCTTTTCGAAATCGATCACGCAAGCATGCAGCATATCCTCGAGAGTTTGAATTGTCCTCTCGCTTTGCCCGTCTGTTTGTGGATGATACGCAGTACTCATATCCAAATTAGTACCTAAAGCATTCTGAAGTGACCTCCAGAAGTTGGATGCGAACCTCGGGTCGCGATCATAAATGATTGAAACAGGTATTCCATGCCTCGTGACAACCTCCTTTAGGTATATTCTTGCAAGTCTATCCATAGGATCAATCTCTCTCATTGGTGTGAAAATTGCAGACTTAGTGAGTCGGTCAACAATCACCCAAATGGTGTCGTAGCCTTGCGACGTCTTAGGGAGCTTTGTGACAAAATCCATAGTGATGTTATCCTACTTTCATTCAGGTATCTTGGGTTGTACCAACAATCCTGATGGCCTTTGATGTTCGGCCTTGACTTTAACACATGTCAAACACTTGCTAACATAGGTGGCGATGTCGGCTTTCATATTGGGCCACCAATATAGCTTCTTCATATCTTGGTACATCTTGTCGGAACCCGGATGTATAGAGTATTTTGATTTGTGGGACTCGTGCATGATCACAGTCCGCAAATCGCCATAACAGGGTAGCCAACTCCTGCCATTGAGGCATAGAGTTCCATCCGTACGGGGTTCCAACTTTTCCGTCCTAATCGCCTCTGGATTTTTAGCGTTTTCAACCAACATTCCTCCAACATCTTCATTCTTGATGTTCTCTGGTTTTCGTGCTTCAGTCTGAGCATTCAAGATTTGTTTGGGAAGATCCAAGCCAATAGTCATGACTAAGGCTCGAACTCTTAATGGTTGATCTCTCTCCTTCCTGCTTAGAGCATCAGTAACAACGTTTGCCTTTACTAGGTGATATCGAATCTGATAATCGTAATCACTGAGCAACTCCAACCAACGTCGTTGCCTTATGTTCAACTCTTTCTGATTATGAATGTGTTGTAGACTCTTATGCTTATCTCCAAGTCAGCAGCTTTGACCATCAGCAGTATTAATATTTCTTCTAGCAGTATTAACTAACTCTGGCAGTACTAAGTATGTACTGGCAGTACTAACTCCATTAGTACTGTTAGTTATACATTGGCAGTATTAACTCTTGTGAAGATTTATTCCCAACATCGACCACTTTTTTACAAAAATACATGGTTGGTTTATTTCGACCAACATACAACAATACTCTACAGAATCACCTTTTTTCACCTTTTTCTATTTTTTTTCGATTTGTTTGTTTTTTTAACATATACACTATGAATTTTCAGTGTAATTTCACCATCTTTACGATCACAATCAATCCGGATAATTGTTAGAAACTCATTTTATGTGAGGACATTACAGAATTATCTTAGTGTATCATAGTCACATACGCATGGACTAGAATATGCATTATTGTATAGTTTTGAGGCGTATGGATTATATATACCCCTCCATGGCTTGCATGGAGGGGTTGAGACTCTTGTATTCTTTCACTTTTCATTCTCTTTTACATATTTATTTCTCTCTCTACTCTCTCTCACTAGAATCATGACTATCTTATGGTTTGAGTCTCCCCGGCCATCGAATCATTGATTCTTTAGTTTCTTTAATTGGTATCAGAGCCAGGTTTTCATTCTTAGGTCGGTTTTATTTATTTATGGTCCGGTTGGTTTTATGCTGTTTATCAGTTTCAAAATCCGTCACTTTAGTCACGTTTGTCCTTTATCATTTTTTATAGATAGATTTGTTTAACTGTCTCAAATATGTCTCATCATATGTTGTTTACCAATATGACGTTTTGGGCTTGTTGGCTGGTTTTTAGCTTATTTCAAGCTTATTGTCCTTGGTTAAGCTTATTTTTTGGTTAAAGTGCTTATTTTTTGTAGCTTTTTGTGGTCTCAAATTTGCTGATTCATAGTACTCTTTCTGGGCTTATCGTATTCTTCATGTTGTTTGAAAAATGAGATAAGAAAAAATAGATAAAGCTGAAAAAGGACAAGAAAACTCAGATCTATTTTTTTCGGAAAAGTACTTAGGCGAATTATACCTAACTGAAGGCGAATTATACCAAATTTAGACGAATTATACATTTTGGTTAGACGAATTATACCAAACTGAGGGCGAATTATACCAAAAAGCTTTGGGCGAATTATACAGTTTGGTTAGGCGAATTATACCAAACTATGGGCGAATTATACCATGCCTCTTAGGAAATTTATACACCCATACCATGACTACCGAGTTAACTGGGTCAACTCAATGAGTCTGACAAAAAGAAAATAAGCCTAGAAAAAGTATAGAAATATAGATGGTAGAAGTACAAACTCGGCTCTAAGCAGATTCAATCAACAACATCATCACAACCCCTCGTTACATACAAATCCAACAAATCCACATTCTAAACCTATAATCCCATCGTCACTGCCTCAACACAAAATCAAATCCATCTCCACACTAATCCTATCACATCTCCAACAATATCTAGACTCGAATCCAAAATTCAAATGAAATTAACAACATAAAAGATCTCAGATCTTATTTCGTTTGTGTTTTACAATTCAAGATATGACCACAAAAACAAAAACCAATTCATCACTGATCTATTCTTAATATCCGAATATAAAGATATACTTATAACAATTGGGTTATAGTATTATCTTTGTTTCGTTTAAAGATACACAAACAAAATCACATCGAAACCTACCCGAGACCTTATCATGGAGATCTTGAAGTCGTCGTCTGGTGCTCGGTCAAGAAAGAACGATATCATGAAAAGAGCTTGTGATTTGGCTGAGGTTTCTTGATAAAAAATGATTAAGATGTGTTTGTAGTTGGATGATAGCTGAGATTTGATGCCTGCTATGAAGAGGGAGATGGATTATGAGAGTTTTTCTCTTACTGCGTATGAAATGTGATGGGGACGGGTGAAAGTGTTTAGGGTTATCTATAGAGAAACATTAAGGATTAATAAGTTTTATATCCCTAATACAATCATGGACCAGGTATGTTTATCTCTTTTGGGCCGGGTTTTAACAAAAAACAAATTGGGCCGAGATTTGTGTATTGGATTGGGTCAGACATAGTCTATAGGCCGGTCATAACTTAAAATTGGAATGGGCTGATACATTTTAATAGGCTGGGTGCTATTAAAATTATTATGAGCCGAAATCTATTTTGTATGGTTGACCGAGTTCATCTATTAAAAGATTGGACCGGGTTTAGTTCAAAATCAAGAAATTAGGCTTGTGTTATTGACTAGGCCAGGTCTCATCAAAAAATAATAATAACTTGGGCTGGTTGGTGTGACTAGATGTATTGGGCCAAAATTGTTATGAGTTAACTGAATGATGTATCAAATATTGGGATTTAGGAGTGGGCGACCAATTTTGAGTATTGGACCAAGTATAACATTGGTAACTATTTCGTATCACAACTAAATTGGTTATGATTTTAAATTGAAATAATTAGGCCGAATATTATTAAGGGTTGTGGGATGTTGAGCTTGTTTAATGTAGTTCTAGTTTCTTAACCAAAAGTTTATACAAATTGGTGTATAAATTGGTTAACTTGGACTAAATATTTAAGATCAACAAGTTATTGGTTGTATTCAAGGTTCAAAATGACAAAGTGACGAGACCGGGATCAATGCTTATAAAGAATCATGAAATTTAATTTGTAATGGCTAGATTCGGAATTATTTTTTCTAAGTGTCTACGGAGTTGATCGGGTATCATTTTTTTTAGATTCAAGTGGCATTTCACGAAGGCGTGTTCTTATTTTATCTTGATAGTGGAGTCTGTTGCAACGGTTTTCTTACTGGATGTTGCAACAGATTGGTTCACATTCGGCTTGGGTTCTCTAGTACTAATAGGCACAGCCATTGTTGTCTAGTCCTAAATTCACGCCATTGATATAATGTAGACAACACAAATCTTGATGTCATAACTGCACACATTTCCACAAGTAACACAGACAAAGTTAACATTCGAGTCTTAGCATTCAAAACTAGTCATTAACACACAGTTACATACGTTTATTGTTAGGAAACTTAAATTCCTAACGGTGGCCTTCTACTTATTGCTCCTCCCTTGACGATATGTTAGACATACTCTATCTTCCAGTTGATTGCTCTTAAGGCTGTTGTCTGCTAACACTAGTAGTGGGAATTACTCCTAGAGAAAGACACACGCGTTGGTTAGGTTACCTAATGCCTTGGATGCCAACTGTGGTGTTCTAGTTAGATTAGGCTTTGTGTGCACTTTATACATTCCGTGTGCAATCACCTTTGGGTTCTTTAAAATTAAATCAAATTCTGAGGCAAAATTTGTGTAGTGACTGGTTTTGAAACATCTTTTGACGCATCATTTTTAGTAACCGACTTTGACTTTGAAAAATCTTTCTTTGCAAGAGAAAATCTCGAAAAAATAGCTGTTTACCTAAAATGGTTGTCTTTAAGAACTTTTAAAAGCATTCGGTGTCGAATAACCGATGATTTTCAACTTAGTTTCCACAGATTTTCCTTTCATCTTTAATATGAGTTTCTTCTTCAACATACACTATTGCAATTCCTTTTGTTGTAATTGAGCATATCAAGTCTTGCATTTCAAAATACTGTCTCGTTCTTCAGAAATACGTTTGACGTATGATTTTTTCTTTGAAAAGATTTGTCATTTTTTATCTTTTCTTTACACTGTTGTAAATCAATTCAAGAATTAAATCACATGTTTCTGAAGTGCTTCAAAAACTCTTTGACATTGTTCTACTTTTGAAAGCACTTTTTCAAGATTGTTTACATTTTTCCCATTTGTCTACGTAATCATCATGCAAAATTAGTAAATCTCCAGATCAGTGAACTCAATCCAAGTATGCATTCATGTGATACAAACATAGGAAAATTCCCTTGTAAGTCAATCGATTTCATTAAAAACTGGTTTTTTGAGTTTCCATTGAGATTTGAGAGTGTCTACTTCAATGTTCAAGAAATTAAAGTATCTCAAGTCAGCAACAATTTCCTCGTTCAAACACAAGTCAAATTTTTCTAAGATCCGCATGAGTCTGCTAATTTTGGGCCAAAAATTTCTTCTATTGTAGTTTTTGAATGACAAAGGATCAAATGTTACTCAAAATAAATTCCTGATTGGCGATTGTTTTTTGTTTGCAATGTCCACTCCATCGAAAAATCGTGTCAACACTCTTTATTAATCTTGAAAAGTTCTTTTAGAGCTTTACCTACTTTTGATCCCAAGTTAATGGATTCATCCATTCGTTTTTCTAACAAAGTTGTTTGTTTACGAAAATACTCTTTGGAACAAATCCTTATAGAAAGATAATATGGACCCATCTTTGACGTTTTTGGAAAATAGTGTTGTTCAGCCGACTTTTCCCGTTGTGGAACGAACAAATCAGACAAATTATTCAACTGATCATAACAAACGTCTGATTAAAATCGCTAATTTTGATCGAACGATCTTTCAAGACGAATCGTTTCGTCAGATTCAGGGGCTAACATTAATGCAAGATTATCATTATAGCAACCTATATCATACAGACGAGGATTCGCTCTTTAAGCTTTCTTGAGGAACTCAGGTTTTGCAAAAATCATTTTACAATTATGATTAAGCATATTTATTGTTTGAACAGATCGACCGGTTTTTTATATACAATATCATTCAAAACATTGACATGTTTCTAAAGCAATGACTTTTTCAAGTTCCTTGTCTTCACGAGTTTTTGTAAAAGTTAATCTAGCCCTTGCTTGTGACATAATGGAGATGGTTTCTGATGTGCACAAAGCTCCTTTTTCATATCCAAAATCGTTTGATTAAAATCATTTGATTTTGTCGAGTAATTGCTTAATACTTTTCAAATTCGATTTTGTATGACAGTAAATACCCTTTTAGCTTTGCACAATCAATTTCCATCTTTAACGCATAATCACATCATTATACTTATCGTAGTTCCGCTTGAACTTCTTAAGGTCTTTTAAACATCAACTGATTATCTTAGACAGTTCCATTGTTTGCTTCTTTGAAATGGTTTATTTGATGATTCTAAACTTTATTTTTAGTTTTTGAAAATCTTCAATTTCACATTTATAAATTTATCAACTAAAGCCTTGTTGATGATTCTAAAAAATTTATTTCGGTTTTTGCGTCATCAATTTCAATTTCACATTTAGTTCTGAATTAAAGAAGCAAGCAAATCACGTTCTTGATCAAGAATCCATTCAGTTTCATCCTGTCAACCAGAGCTCTATCAATAACATATATCCGGATGAATCAATAGTGGATATGGTGTCCACCTTGTCCGTCAAATATATATTCAGTTACTAGATTCAGGTTGCTCAGGATGTTCAATTTCCATGGCAAACAGCATTATAGTTGTTGTCAAACACCCCAAAAATGGTCGCAGCGGAAAAGAGCTATCCATGGCGTGTTATTCATAGATCAATACCACAAGATGATAAAGAACGACAAAAAATCGTTTAGAACACTGACACATAGGAATCAACAAGAATTTGTTACATAAGGCAAGCTTCACTTGTCACTTGTTCCAAAATACAAAGATTTCTAGCCCTTGAAATCAGTTATACAAAGATGAATGGCCGACAAAATCTTTAAAGCAAAGGAAGATCCAAATCAAAACCACCAATGTAACCCTGGCAACCTCGTGCCTATTGACCACCTAGAAAATAAGCTTTAAAAGTCAACAAAAATGTGTGGTGAATTCATTAGTTAGTAAAATATAATAACAGGACCGGAATACTTTCCCCAGTGATAAAGCAACATATACAGACATCACCAAATCCGATTGTACGTTTTCCTAAGCTCATGACACTGAAAGCCTCGACAATAATATTCACAATAATAACTATTTCTATTCTGCCCGATTAGATGTTCAACCCTAAACATCCAGAATCCGACATGCTATAACGCTCATTCCCGGTGATAGCTAAATCACCCGAAGACGGGATGTCAATCCCCAAAATATCTAATACATAACATTCAATCTGCTCACATAATGTAATAACAACTACATCTATGCAATTGGACAGTTCATGGATAAAGGGGCTCAACTAGGGTTATCGCTTACTTAGGAAAAACACGTAATCATATCAAAGTATACCTTGCGTCCAATTATAAAAACCAAAGCATGTTTCCACCCCAAAGTTATAAATTAATTAAAATCGTAAAAATGAGGGCTTATGAACTCACCTTGCGTGAGCGAATTATCAAGTATATCACAATACTACGTCATGATCCAACGCAGATGCAACCTATTAAGTTAAGTCGTATAAGTACCATGTACTATCGATACCCAATATCAATATGATTATACCCTATAAAGCCCATCATACACTCATTTGGCGCATCAAAATTAAAGAAGGGTCATGTAGTGAACGTATAGGAGCTAGGACACATTAATCGTAAACCAACAACTCGTCGATACCGCCACCCTCTGGGAGAGGCCTCCTTATAAGACGCCCTAAGTAATATAGCACTTTTGGCATAACTAATACCACATATAGGTCTAATATTTCAAATCACCATCTAATTGTTTTGGTACAATTGGTGTTAATAAGAAAAACGTTTTATAAATATAACGTTTAGTAAATAATAGATAACTTTTGCGTTTAAAGCCCGATTTGACGTTTCTTATGCCCCAACTTTTGTACTAAGACGAGTGAGTCAAAAAAACACATTTTAAATTAATCAACATTCTGTGATGAATAGGTGAGTTTACATTTTCACAACAGCTATAAACTCGTTTTTTTTAACGTTCAATTAGCGTAAACTCCGTAAATGTCGTATCTCTTAATTCGTTATAGCTCCATTTTAGCGGATTTTCCTTTTGAGCAACGTTATCGTAGATTGATAGTTCAATTGATTATGATGTTTACTACAAAAATAAAAGTTTCTGTCATGAATAGTACTTTTATAAAAATAGTTTTATAAAACCCGGTATTAACGTAAATCGTATTTTTATCGTATCTTTTTCGTTATTAATCCGTTTTTCGAGTTTCTTACCTTTTTGGAATCATCATGAGTCGTATTATTTTTATAAAGTGTCAAACCCCCTGTTTAAAATACGAAATCCAAACAGCCCTTTTGCAATTCATTTGTATACTCATTTATATAGTTTATTTTATGTACTTTTCAACTAGTTAAAATACCACAATTTCTTCACAAGTCTTATATACCATATATGTTATATGTCATATATATATTAGAGTCCATTAGTCCACATATTGTCCATTTGTCCAAGTTACCAAGTCCATGAACAAGATTTACGAGTTATTAACATCACATGAAAAACATAACTTTCCTTAAGTACTTTAAAAACCCTAATTTGTACATATACATTTTTACACTTTACCATCATGGTACATAACTTATATACCCATTTTAACATGATATTATCAACATCATAACATATATAAAAGTGTACAAAATGATTATCACAAGTAAAAACTCTTTTTACATGATTAAAAACATCCTAATGGTGATTTCACTACATAACATCATATATACATATAACCATGAAAATGAAAAGTTAAAGGCTTTAGATAACCTTAGAAAGATGATATGTGATGATGAGTTATAAGTGCTAAACTTGTTTAGACTTTAAACTCAAGCTTTTAACCAAGAAAACCCTAGTTTTCCAATTATAAACCCTAGCTTCCTTTTCTTGATAAATACTTGCAAATGGTTAACCAAGGCTTGCAAACACCTTAGTATATCTTAGGAAGGATGTGTAATGGCTTGTATAGATTGTAGAAAATTTGGTATGGATTTGGTAATAGGGGTGTTTGATGCCGTGAGCTCAAAGGAGATAAAGGAAGAGTTTCGATAACTTTTTTTTAAGTGTTATGTGTTATGTTTTTTTTCTATCTCTTGCATTGTATAAGTAATACATGTGTAGGACTAGTCAAGGAGACATAGAGAGGGTCTTAAGGAAGTCCTAGTCTTGGTATTTAGTCAAAACTTGGAGATTAAGGGTTGAATGTTCCCTAAATGAGACATAATCTCATGAAAATAAGAAGATGTGTTCTCTATGATATTTTCTTTGCTTTTTTGAGTCCAAATCCGGCTATGAATGCATATGTATGATATATTTTTGTAATTTTTATGTATTGGGTATAAATGTGGGTATTTGTTGAAGCGTAAAAAAGTTTTGGTGGTTCCGGGTATGCCTAAACGTATTTTATCGCGAAACGTACACACTTGACGTAACCGATAAAAAAAAAATAAACAAAGATCATAATTATTCTCAAAATAATTATTTAATACTTGATTGAAGTAAACATTTAATCGTTTGATGCCCGTTTATATTGAACGCTAATTTATAGGTTACGCGATTTAACTTAACGTTTACGATTTAAAAGTAAACGCGTACAATACAAAAGATACATTGTGGATTTATTAACGACGTCAATGACCCTAAAACACGGGGTGTTATAGTCTTCCCCCGTTAGATGAGCCTTGTCCTCAAGGCTTAAGACGCAACACTTGACAACGGTGCGGTCTTTGCGAAGAGATGCGGGTATTTCTTCTTGAATTGGTCTTCACGTTCCCACGTGAATTTAGGAGCGATGTCGGTTTTCATATTGGGCCACCAATATAGCTTCTTCATATCTTGGTACATCTTGTCGGAACCCGGATGTATAGAGTATTTCAATTTGTAGGACTCGTGGATGATCACAGTCCGCAAATCGCCATAACAGGGTAGCCAACTCCTGCCATTGAGGCATAGAGTTCCATCCGCACGGAGTTCCAACTTTTCCGTCCTAATCGCCTCTAGATTTTTAGCGTTTTCAACCAACATTCCTCCAACATCTTCATTCTTGATGTTCTCTGGTTTCCGTGCTTCAGTCTGAGCATTCAAGATTTGTTTGGGAAGATCCAAACTAATAGTCATGACTAAGGCTCGAACTCTTAATGGTTGATCTCTCTCCTTCCTGCTTAGAGCATCAGCAACAACGTTTGCCTTTCCCGGGTGATAACGAATCTCACAATCGTAATCACTAAGCAACTCCAACCATCGGCGTTGTCTCATGTTTAGTTCCTTCTGATCAAGAATGTGTTGTAAGCTCTTATGATCAGTGAACACTGTACACTTGGTTCCGTACAGATAGTGCCTCCAAATCTTGAGAGCGAACACTACTGCTCCAAGTTCCAAATCATGAGTCGTATAGTTCTTCTCATGAATCTTCAGTTGGCGTGATGCATAAGCAATCACCTTTTCTCTTTGCATTAACACAGCGCCCAAACCCTTCTTTGAAGCATCGCAGTATGCGATAAAATCTTTGCTTCCTTCAGGTAAGGCCAGGATTGGTGCACTGCACAACTTCTGCTTTAACAGTTGAAAAGCTGCTTCTTGTTTATCACCCCACTCAAACTTGACCTTCTTCTGGGTGAGCTTGGTCATTGGTTTGGCGATCTTCGAAAACCCTTCAATGAATCTTCGATAATACCCAGCAAGACCTAAAAATTGACGAATCTCCGTTGGTGACTTAGGAGATGCCCAATCTTTAATGGATTCGATCTTGGCGGGATCCACGTGAATGCCCTCACTATCAATCACGTGACCAAGGAACTGTACTTTGGGAATCCAAAATTCACACTTGGAAAATTTGGCATACAACTCCTCTTTCTTAAGCAATTCTAAGATTAGCTTAAGGTGCTCTTCGTGCTCTTGCTTGTTCTTTGAATATATCAGAATATCGTCAATAAAGACAATCACGAATTTGTTCCAGATAAGGTTTGCACACTCGGGTTCATGAGGTCCATAAACACAGCGGTGGCGTTGGTCAACACAAACGCATAACTGGAATTCATAATGTACATATCGATTCTGAAGGCAGTCATTCGAGATGTCCTTCTTCTTCTGAACCCTCAATTGTTGAAAACCTGACCTTAGGTCGATCTTCGAGAGACACTCTACCCCCTTTGAAGTTGGTCAACATAAGTCTTCAATCCTTGTACGTATAACTGTTCTATCACCCGTTAGTTTGTTTATTCCCGATAATCTATGCACATCCATAACGTAGCCATCTTTCTCTTGACGAATAGAACTGGAGCATACCATGGTGGGACGAAGTAGGTCTTAAAAAGCCTATGTCGAAAAGCTCTTGTAGTTTGAACCACCAATCTTCATTTCCGATGGGCCAACGATAAGGTGCCACGTCTACATGCAGCACCAGGTACTAGATCGATTTGAAATTCCACTTCTTGGGTTGGTGGAATACCTTGGCAAGTCCTCGGGAAATACTTCGGGAAAATTTTTGACGATCGGTACATCTTGCAGTTAGCTTCTTTCCTTCACTTATCTCCAGTCACCATGATGTAATAATGTTCCAAAAAGAGATGACATCCATGTAGCAGATACTTCTGGGCCTTGGTGCACACTGAGTTTAATCGAGATCCCGCGTTTATTTCTACTTCCGTCTCCATGAAAAAATAACATTCGCTTCCACAGGGAATACGAACGTCTTTTTACAGCACAGTCAATAATGCTGGGTATTTCGTCACCAGTCCATGCCAATTATGAACACATAAGTACCCTTTCTACAAGCATTTAGGTCGACGTGAAACGGATGGTTCAAAAAATTAACCGTGCAACCTGTAATACCGTATTTACATCACATTATTCACCAACAGCTTAATTCAACGTTATAACCGTGATCTAATGTAGTGGGGCTATATTAAATCAAAGGATTCTAAAGTTGAGTAGTACACGAAACATCTATCTGCATCAGTATCAAATAAAATGAAGCACAACGGTTGTTTAGGAGAAACGTACCCGTCACACGTTGTTGTCTGTTTTTGCCCTGCAACTCCCGCTGCAAGCCCTGGATACACCGTTACCATTTCCCTGATTCTTGTTCTTTCCACTGGGGGCAAGTCGCTACCATGCAGTGGCCTGGAGGCCTCGCTCTCAAAGCAAACGATTGCAATTGGTATTTGCCCTTGGGCTCTTGTGGTTGTTGTTGTTACGGTTGGATGTTGTTAATGTTGTTGCGGTTTGTTGTTGTTATTGTTTATTGCGTTGTTGTTGTTTGTAGTTGCATGGGGTGGGGGCCGGCTCCAACAGTCCGCTTGGCCAGGTGGCCAAGCTTCTTGCAGTTAGTGCAATGTTTGTGTACAAGACCGTAATGTTTGAAGTTACACTTGGGACATCGAGGTTTCCTGTCACCATTCCCGGCAGCATAAGCCCTGCCTGTATTCTGCCTTTTGTTCTGCTGGTAGGTTTGGTTATTTCGAGGAGTGTCTTCCAACTTCCTCTTGTTTTCAGCCAAAGTGTTAATCCTCCTTTCCATCAAGCCAGTTGCCATCTCAATAGCCTCCTGCATGGTCTTTGGCTTCGATGCCACAACACTTGAGTAAATTGGGTCGGGCATCCCACCGACATATCTTTCAATTTTGTCAGCTTCTTCAGGGAACATCCTGTCACTCAGCAATGCTAGCTCCTGGAATCGTTGGTTGTAGGCTACCACATCGGTGCCTTGTACTTTTAGGTTCCACAACTCTGTCTCAATTTTCTTGATCTCATTCCTTGGACAATATTTAGTTGTCATCTTCTTTTTCAAGTCAGACCACGTCATCGCATACGCAACATCATTAGTCACTGTCCTAGCATGTGAGTTCCACCATGTTAGAGCAGTTCCCATTAGAGTACAAGTGGCAAACTTCACTTGATTCTCCACTGTGCAATTACTTATGCGGAATACAGTTTCCATCCTCTCAAACCACTGGGTCAAGTTGACCACTTCTTCTGTACCCCTGAAGAATATGGGTTGACATTTCATGAAGTCTTGATAGGTGCACTCCCGCACAGTGCGTTCATTCCTTCTTGCACCAGTTCCTGAGGTATGGCTATCGTCGCCATTCCGGGTTGCAGCACGTGCTGCTAAAACAGCATTGACACCCTCGTCGATCATGGCCTGTAGTTGGGCACTGGTGACCGAGGTGGTGGTAGTAGGGTCTGTGACAGGTGGTGGAGTTGTAGTAACTGGTGGGGGAGTTGCGGTGACTGGCCTTGACCTCGTGGTTCTTGTGGGCCTTCCTCTTGGGGCCATTTTCTTAAATCACAAGAAGACATAACACCCGTTAGATTTCAAAAATCTTAACCATAACCCGATGTATACATAATGAATAAAACGAGATCACAACACAAGGTGAAATACACAATAGTATAGAAATTAACAAATCGACATTCATTCACAATAAATTCGATTTCATATAAAACATAATCCAACCTTTTCATATATAACTTGGGAAAATAATACATGATTGGTTTATATACAAACGATCATAACAACTAGGTTACAAGACAAAATAACCTAAAGCCATACTAGCCGAGATATACTCGTAATACTTAGTAGGCTGTACAAAGTAGCCGATATATGAACAAAAGATCTACAGAGTACATACCGCCTATCACTAAGCTGGGAGTCAACACCATAAAACTTAACAGACGGCATAGTAGTATACAAACATAACCAAAAGTCTAGGACTGCTACCAAGTCCCCAATGTGTCAACGCGTGCTCCAGCCTCCAGGGCCTGGGTACGCATGATATGCTGAACAGCAAGATCATCTGTAGCCTGACGCTGCCACTCGTGGAGATGCGCCTTAGTCTCTAATACTGTAACTCGTGCCTCTAATGCCCTACAGTGAGCTTCAGACTTAGCCAAAAAGCCCTGACGATCTTCGTACTCTCGGCTCGTAAGTAAGTTTCTTCTCTCCTCAATTACCTCAATCTCTGCTCTCCACAGCTGCACATCCTTTCTGGAGAGACAACCCGCGCGTGATAGATCGTGTGCAAAAACTCTGAACTCATCCATCTATAGCAAACACATCATCTACCTGGTAACGTGACCCTCCCAAATAAACCACTCTCCTAAAAGCGAGATCATAATCCATCTCTCCTCTCACGACTATCTTCAGAGTCTGGTCTCTATAGTCGTCCACACGAGCTGTCTCGCAACGCAGCAGAGCAAACCCACCTCTCCAACCCATCATTCCTCCAACAGGTCTAAGGATAGCGTAAGTAGTAAGTCCTCTTCCGAGGCAGCGTGTCTCAGCCTCCGGCCACTATATCAAGACATATCTAAATGCGCTACAAGTAGACTTAGCCAGATGTATAGGTAACGAATAGGGTTGGGCGCTTCCCTGAATGGAGTGTATAGCTAGAGAATGATAGTGGTAATGGTGCATCGCATCTCCTCCATCTCCTCCATGGCTTATCTACTATGTAAGGGCGATCTACTTAAGGAGATAGAAAGAAAATGTGCGATCCAAATGCGAGGATGACATAAGAGGTGCCCGTTTCATCCTCCAGCTGCCGACCACAAATCCTCAGGAATGCTCATACTCAGGAAATCGTATACTGTATATGATTCAACAGGTACAGACTCTGGAGAACGTCTTACTTCTCAACAACACCTGATTTGGCGGTCGTCACAGACCTCCATCTGTTATAGGCGAATCCTATATTAACGATGGGAGAATACTCTAGAGGATCGAGCCCAGACGTTTGGAACATAATATAAGGTAACTGGGAAGGACGAAATCCCCCTGACACACAGACTATTGTAGACCAAAGCAGTAAATAACTATTATATCGAGTCTATATATAATAACAAGGACTTATTATCACCTTAATATACGTTACATATTATCACTTAACACGTAATAACCAAACACAATCAATTATCTCATGAGTATACTCGCCAACAAACCAGACTATGCAACAACTTTCTTGTATACAAGAATAACCCCTAAAACTCCCTTTTGCCGCGTAAAGTATAGCAATCAGAGTTTGAAACACGGTCTCTATAGACCAAGCAAAAATCCTTTTTGACCGCGTTACACACACATAACCATTGCTCTCTTGAGTTAACTACAATACTAGTAATCAACCCCCAAAAATTGGTTCCAGCAGACAATAAGGATCCGGGGCTCCCAATATGAGTTACTTCAGATCAACAGCACAAGATATATATAAGCATATCGCACAAAAGTCGTTTACAAACATTGCACATCATTGGACTATTAAAATAAAGACATTCATTACAACAAAACAGCTATTACACTTTAACTTGTTCTTCTTGTTTAATATTATAAACAAAAAAAGAACACATAAAAAGATTTCCCAAAACCATGAATGCACATATTATCTTTAACAGTGCAATCCCAAAACATAATCCAATGCAATCCTTGCACTCGTGCCTATATGAACTCACTGAAACAAAGCTTAAAATGTCAACAAAAATTGTTGGTGAATTCACCTCACGCTTTATGTATTAAATATATGCAAGGACCACAAGACTTTCCCCGTGATGTTACAACATATTGCCAACAAATCCCAAAACCCCACAGAATTATCTGGTGCACTAAAGCTCATGACACTGAAGCTCAACCTATATTTATTGACTACAACTTCTTTAGAACAGATCTATTTTTCCCGTAACAAGATGTCTGTACACACCACAACATCCAAGTCCGAACAATAAGTCCAACGTTCATTATCCACGGTGAAGATGACATAATCACCACAAAAGGCGTAAGTAATAAATCCTGAATCATCGATCTATTATTAAATCATTCGCGCCGAGCCTCAACATCTAATGCAACATTAAACAAACTACATCTAAATCAATTGCAGTTCATGTTAATGGGCTCAGGAGGTTATCGCTACTCAAGGCATAGCACATAATCAATATACTATAAAACACATGCGTCCAATTTATAACCAAGCGCATCGTCTCCAACCACTTAAATAATGATAACTCAAGTAAAACTGTCAAAAGTGGCCTGCATATACTCCCATGAGTTACAGATAGTCCACATTAAGTCACACGAGATAAAAACGTCACAAACGCACGACAAATACAGACAATTGGAAATACTATTTAGACATTAAGCGTATAAGTACCAGATCAGATACTTTGAATCTTAATACAACAATTCTGAATATAATCAAATACGACTTTTACCAGATCGTAACTACAATCATTCGGCAAAGCTATCATAAAGCGTCAAGTCATGACGAAGCAACGTACCGAGGAGAGTATAGAACACTTAACATCGTAAATTCCACACAACTCTATCGAATTAACAGCCATCACCAGACTGGCCATCAATTAAGAAAACCACTCCCTATATTATATGCGCAACTAATTGCGATAACCACTCAAATATTTCTATATCAGCATAAATCACCGCGAGCGACTAACATCACTTTCAGTCTAAAATAAAACATTATAAAAGTGAAAACGAGTATACACATAAAACATATACTTTTCGTAAAAAATGAACCTCAAATTCATAGAGATCTGATTTAAGACCCGTATATGCCACGCCGTTTATTTTCACGTCCAAGTCATTCGTATAAGACCGAGATGATTCAAAATATTTACATTCTTTCAAAGTTTATCTTCTGAGCCGAGACATTATTAACTTATATAATGGCGATATGAAAATCTTACGCGTTGTGATAATCTACTAGCTGCGATTTCACAAAAGCTAAATTTTAACTCGTTTTCTCAGGCGATTTTTAACTTTCAACACGTAAAAACACCCGTTATCTCTCTTCGTCGTCACTTACATTTTCGCACTCTGATTTCCTCCGTTTTTAGCGATATCTTAATCTGAGCTAACATTCCATCTAATTGCGAGAAAGATTCTCTTTACATCATATTATTGGCGACTGATTTAAATAAAGTAGATATAGTTACCTATAAGGAATCGAATAGTACCTCTTTAATTAAAACACTTGTTTCTATAAAACAGTCTAACTATTGTCAAAACTTGTAAAATAGCGCTATTTATCGACCTTTGCAAATATAGCTCGTCTTATATTAATTCGGCTTTTGTCGAGTTCTTTATGAACCCATCGATTTACCCTGTAGTCCAATGTAGTATTTTTTCACATCATAAATACATATAATGTTATTTTTATCGCGACTTACAAAACACGTCACCCTAAATATTTTCTATTTTCCACCCACATGTGATTTTAAACAACACATTAGTTTTATGTATGATTTTAATTTAGATAGTCTATTAACGTAAAAAAAAACACGCTCAATAACTCATAATGTAACATATGTATAGATACTTTATATTTAAATGCCAATTACTTCCATATTTTCCATCTTTTGTCCATTATTAACATTTAACAATTACTTTCCAAATATTTTCACAGGAGTGAAGAATAAGAAAGAACACTATAAAACTCCTAATAGTAACCTAAACATAGTTTACAAACTATAAACCATATGTTTAACACAACTATTAGCTTTATACTAATCTTCCATGCTATGAATAATGACCATAAACTAGAGCACCATCATAGACAAAAAGTGCATATAAATAAAAAAACATAACATATATCTACACTTATTTCTACAAATTAAAAACAAGTTCCTTAGTATTGTCTGCGATATTCAGTACATAATTTAAAACGATATTACACACATAACACATCACATCAGAAATAAAAAGTATAAAGGAAACACAGAGAATAACACCTTACACATCAGACACTAATTCTACATGCGAGATGACAGTAAAAAAGTTTCTAAAACCCTTGTTTTAGACATCCAAAACCAAAAATACTTGAATAGCACTATCTAAACAACTAGCATATAGTTCAGAAAACACACCTACACCTATCTCCCTTATCCTCTTCACTTCTTAATCTACACTCTCTCAAATGACATGAACCAATGCTATGTTAACTACTTAGTACTACCATTAGACCCGGATGGTGTTTACAAGGTTACTTAGCTTTATAGATTGTATACCACACATCTTTGTCACGGGTCTTTTGTATATAATACGAAACCATATTTGCAGTACCTGGGTTTTGCGACTTACATACAAAGAGAAGGAACTCATCCAAAAACACCTTTTTGAGAGGTACAAGTCAAAAAAAATGGTAAGTAAACTCACGTATGATGCATGTCTATATCATATAGCGGGATCAGAACAAATACTCTTACTAAAAACCTAACCTCACAGTTTACCTTTTCTACTCATCCATCGAATGTCGCAGAGTCTAAATAGTCCAAAGTGGACACACACATGGGAGTAAGAGTTTGAGTTTCTCCTAGAGATGTCTTAAATATCGAGATATTATTAAATATTCTAAGATAAGTATGAAAAGTTCTAAAAACTTGGTCCTTAGTCCTCAAAAATTCTCAGCCAACATATTATAAAATGTGATGCGTGTCTATTACTGCATGATTATTGCGGTATTGGGTAAAATATCGAGTGGTATTACGAGTTCTAGGCTAAAGTATAGGTCATATGCGAGAATTTCAGGAGACATGAGCTAAAACATGCCACTTTTAATCGATCGAAACTCAATACGCCAGTCTTACGTAACCAAATAACAACAAAATAGAGAACACTTAATAAATAATATCCTGCTAATAATCATATAATCACTTGTCTATATGAATAATAAAGCTATTATAAATTGTTTACACATACCCATGTACATTCTGAGTATAGAATCAATTTTCATCTTCGCATTTTAGCTTAACGATACTAATTAACTAAAAAGCAACGCGTAAAACCCAAAAAATAAGTCAAGTACACGCCAATACGCGATTCATACCACTAATGAACCGACAAAACACTACCGAGTGCTGGTGATTTTAGATCGCTTCGAACATCATTAGCAAAACGCGGTTAGAGCTTCTTTGCACTCGCCTTCGGTCTTAGACCTAGCCATCACAGCGACCTATGAACTCATTGTATCGTAGTCCCCCCCAACAGACTATCTTCTACATAGGAGAACCGCCTCGGAATTAACGCCACAAACTTACACACAAGTAATTGCTAACAATCTATCCTAGAAAACATTTGACTGTGAACTCCAACGTCTGTAACTCCATCACTTCACACTAGTTGATCCAAATATGTCTATCTCACTCTAGACTTCTTCATTTCAACATTCCTGGAACAATAACTTGTCAGTTCCACACTTTTCAATGTCTTACGTTTTCCATGGCTTGCACCAGACTACACAGCATATCATAAACCACACATGTCTGAAACTTTGAGAATTCGAACTCTAAGTTTAGTTGCAATGTCAAGCTATGTGCACTAGCGTACAAACCAAAGTTGGTCTACGACAATCTGATCTATGGCTACAATAAGAATACATATTTCATATTCCAAAACATTGAGAGTCAACCCTAAGAGACTCACAATTTTTCTACCCTTATAAGACTACAACTGAGGTTGATCATATCTGCAAACTCAATTATAAGTATGCCCCTCATGAGACAAAAGTCACCTTTGATTCTCTTGCCAGTTATCATCCATGGAATTCGTGGAATACATCATCTCCATTTCGGCTCACATACTGCTTCTCTCTGACTACTTCACTCAGTCTAATAGCAATATCAAGCTAAACGCCTCAGCGCTAGAGCAATCCCATCTAAATTAAGCACATCAGATCACCTAAGGTGTGGTGAGTATCTTTTCTTAGCGCATCTTATTTCTTCAAATCTGACAAAATAATAAAAGAGTTTTAGATTCTAATATACTCAAGCTCCACAAATAGCGTAATAATAGTTACGTGAAGCAGATGACAAGATATTTCTCTAAAATACAGTAGTTTGAATCTAATTCTAGGCCAACCTGATTAATATAAGAATGGCTTAATTGCATATCAACGTCTACATGTAGGGCAAGCATCATACATCGAGTTTCTGAGAAATGATAAAGTCACAAATACGATGTGAGGACTCGCGGAGGTACTGTGACAATGTTTACAATCGTCTCTTCTATGTAGAAAAAACGTGTTATTCTATGTATCACGTAAAGATTCATGAAAACGATTTTTCTTTAAGACAACCTATCCGTGTCACACCACCACATGAGTCTTGAGAACGTAGTGCTAGTATTTCTAATAGCGCACATAACGCCATCTATAAATACAATGATAATTAAATTATAAGCACAAGGTAGTATAAATATCTATAATCATATACAAGCAAGTAGTAGTCTAAACCAAGTAATCTGAGTAACCAAGTAAGCAAGTAGTGTGTATTATCCAACATGCACAACAAGATTGCGATGAGAACCATTGCAATATTTGTTGAAAAATGATCTTAGAATTCTACTAGGTAAAATATGACCAACCTAGTTGCTCTTTAACCTTAGCTCAAGCGAACAATCACCAATCTGTAACAAACCCCCAAAAAAAGCGAGCGCAGAGTAACAAATAGAGTCAGGGAACGTTACTTCATGATACATTGCATAAAGATATTGAGAGAAATACCAAACACTCACCACTCAATCGTACTTATCATTAAAAGTAATCACGTTTGAGATTTTATTGAAGATTAAATCGTTATAACTATGCGAGTCCTATATGTTGCATCAAAGCAAAATTCAATATTCATCAACTAGTATAGCGATTGAGTTTGTACAACATCAAAGCGAAAACCCATGAGAAATTCGATAATGCTGTGTAAAAGTTAAGACTCCAAATTACACATCTAATAATAATCACCATCTAAAGCACACTGAGATACACAACATTTGCGCTTTCTATAAGTAGTCAACATAACATGGATGATTTATAGAGTTATAAGTAAGACTATATGAAAGGACTGGAGACCGCGCATAGGTTATAAAAAGTCATATATTCTATCAGGATATAATACCACACACGAGAATAAACACGTAAGTCTATTGCGGTAAATTATACTACTTAAAGAACAACTATCCAGATCCAAAGCGTACAGAATTGCATGGTATACAAAAACAATACAATTCACTAGAAATAGTAAAAGTTTCTGCATGCGTATACATAATCCAAAATAGTTAAGTATTGCATGGTATACAAAACATCAAAACACAACAAAGCTGAGATTACACTGCCCAAGCTAACATTGGGTTCCTAAAGCAATCCACACAGCAATTTACACATTCCCCGAGCGATTTAAGAAATAAAGAGATGAAACAACAATAGCGATAATATACAAGTAAACAACTTATGATACA
Organism: Tanacetum coccineum; assembly: GCA_026074375.1. Taxonomy (NCBI): domain Eukaryota; kingdom Viridiplantae; phylum Streptophyta; class Magnoliopsida; order Asterales; family Asteraceae; genus Tanacetum; species Tanacetum coccineum. The sequence continues at coordinate 74,927 of BQNB010006862.1, forward strand.
ATGTAGGTAAAAAAAGGGAACTACAACAAGACAAGTCATGTGAACGAGCAGTATAAATGCGCCATCGATATTCTCACCTACTAAAAGAGTTAAAAGAGTAAAAATAGTCATCGACAACACATCACCTTAAACTGAATTTATTGATTACAAAAAAAATCAATTGAAGATAGAAACTTCAACGATGACTCCTAAATGTAAACCTAAATTAATTATACTGGTCCGTAAATAAGTGTAATAAGTCGAGATTAAAACAATAAAATACAACAATGTACAAGATTACAAAATATACATCACCACACCTACAGACGGTTTTGTTGAGAGCTCTTCTATAAGAGAACGTTCTACAAATCACATCACACAAATTCCAAAAATACGGTCTTCCATTATAAATGTCTAGGTATAAAAATAGTACATCTACTATTATACATTGCACCCGATCAACAAATAATCAACATACAGATAAAAGCTTGATACTTAATATTTAGATCACTTATTATTTGAGTAGATGCGAGTCATTTTCTAACTTTATACAACAATATCACACAAAATTGAAATTCTATAAAAGTCACAAACATGTAATAAATATTATATCCATGTAATACATACATTATCTTTGCGAACACATAGACTTTTTAATACCCAAACGAACCGAACTGCACTATTCATTGTCAGTGGAAAAACAAAACAACGACTCATCAGAACGACAAATTTTTTTATATAAAATTAAACCTAATTTCTATCGAATGTTAGTTCAACAAATCTCATACACTTCTTAAAGCTTCGCGCGAGAGAACCTTGTCTATATTCACATTGTACAAAACCAGCTTCTTTCCGCGATCAAGTTTGAAGTTCTTTATATACGTATCTAACACGCGGATCCGAGAATCGAACTGTGACGCGAACCCGAAAGCCATCCAAACACACACCGATTTCTACAAGTGCACTTACAAGTTTTTCTCTCTTCTACTTGCTGTTTTTACATAGTGAGATCTGGCTGAAGTAAGATTTCTTCTTTTTCGCTCTCTCTCTGTCTACATATCACAAAGTGTGTCAAAAATAAATTAGTCTGCGCAATAAGAAAAATCCTTATACAAAAAACGTATCTCCTTCGTTTTTAAACTCTACCTTCTCTTCGCGTCAGATTATATCCGACCGTATTCGTATGAAGATGTTAAAAAACCTATCACCTTTATCTATGTGTGTCTACATTTTTCTACTAAGAAAACGCCCAAACACACAACATTATATAAACTAGTTTCTCATAAAACATTAGTCTTTTTATAAATAAACATCTTCAATCGTATCTTTGGAACAATCCTTCCTATATTTCCTGGTTATTTACATCCGTTTGTGCGATCTCTTTTATATGCACGAGGAAATACGCGTCTTGACGAACAGTACCTATCATAATAGTATGGAGTTCTTTTATACGAATGAGACATATAGAATTCATATGTACTAAAACCACACAATACAAAACAAAAAAAAAACTGACTTATTACATATAGATAAATAATATCTATAGCCTATTTAAGATTGTTTTTATCATGTTTCATATACATTACTACAGTTCCCACACACACCTTTAGCAACATAAACAACATCTTATGTATAACATTATAACTCCACCTAACATAGTACCTCTAAATGACTAATCCAATGGATTTCTAAATCAAAAAATACATCAAGAAATAATATTTTATCTTCTTATAAAACACTATTTATAAATTAAATTGAAACCAAGTCAAAAATTATAGCAAATATAACGCACAACACATATACTATACCACAACTCAAATGCTTTTTCCTCCTTGTCTGCATCTATCTAAATCTATCTTATAGCACATATTATCCATCACGTGAATATATTTACTTGATTTCTTGTATAATTCATTGCTTTCAGGTTGTAATCTTTATAACATACCAATCTACAGATGGTGATTGTAACAAAGAATAATACTATGGCAACATCTGCGCAGCACAAGGTAAAATAGAGAAGTTGAAAAGTGTGAAGATATTTTCGTGTAACCTTGAGTAGAACAATGAATGATGAATTAAACAACAAACAATAACATCAATAAAACACGTGCTAAAAATCCAAAACATAATTTTAGTCATTAGTAACCCCTTTATCCCTCTTCACAAAACAAAAAACCCTTAACTTGAAAAACCAAGCTTGCCATGACGCACCACTTCTAACGCGAATCTAAACCCTTAATCAAGCACCACTTACATAGACATGAAATATAGCGACAGACAAATGGAAACGATAATTAACTTTTGGAAGATCGTGTTTTCTACAGTCGTCTGCTGATGATGTAGTTAGAACAATATCTTACTTGTGAGTATTGCTAGAAAAAGAAGCTGGTATGAATACTATACACATGCAGCTAACCACATTTCTATAGTGAAAATACTGAAATCCTATATAGACCGCAAAACCATCTGATACGTAACATACCAAAAGGGAGGCGTAGTTTGGAATAACAAGAAATGACAGAGAGGAGTTATCTTTGAGGTTTTACAAAAAAAAAGGGCATCTGGCGTATCGGATGTAGTGTAAGAGGTGAGTAATAGTGTAAAGAAGGATGCCTTCCATGCGCAATTGATTACACCCACATGTCAAGGGTACTTCTAGAAGCAAAATCTAAGTCATATCACCGTCTCTGCGTGCGCTTATCCAAAGGCACCATAACCGGCACATATAATAACGCTAGTAAAAAATGACAGACTAATAGCGACTCAACAAACTGCTGTATCTCATTTTATTTAGAGATCTATAGGCTAATAAAATATGACTGTGATATTTATCATGAGTCAGAATAGCATAGGTAGACAAGTCAGAGTTTCTCACATGCATGCAAAAGAAAGAGGTCCAAAGTCTGCGAAAACGCGCAAACGTTTTTACAATAACGTACCGTATAACAATAAAATAGCAAAAAGTTTCTAAATTTATTTTTCAGTACAACAAATCATATAACACTTGTTTAGACGTAAACTTTTATCTTTCTGTATGACTGAATCGAGAGGTATTACATCGTTGTATTGTTGCGATTTTTTATAGTTCTATCTACAACGTCGATTTTACTCATAAATGATTGAAAAATACGTAAAACGTAAAAATGCGCTAAAAAGTTTAAAAATACAATATAAGTATGAATCTATTCATATCTGAACCGATAAAATGACGCAAAAAAAGAGAGATAGAATCTATACTAACAGGCGGATGAACTTGCTCAATATGTTTACTCACCTATGACATTTTTCAAATAGGTATCTTAAGAATAGTAAACAGGAGGGTCCCTGAGTACTCGTTTAAATAAAAGAATCAATAGCAGAAATGCGACAGATAACGAAGTATAGTTGAGAAGCGCGAAAGAGTCTCAAAGCTATCTGTGTTTTAATTCAACAAAGAACCTTCCATACAACAAAGCATAAAAAGGCCTTACCAAAGAATTTAGAGAAGAGATTTACATTCTATTACAGAGGATTCTAGGTGCGACAAAGAAATCAAATATCAGTTTTCTCTCTGCGCGATACAAGGGTGACGACACGACTCCATACGGTCTGAAATTGGGAACACTGATTTGCTCGTTCACACCTTATTCACATTAGCACCATAGACAACTCTTCATGTACAACAATGGATACAGCCAATAGAGGAATCACCTCTAAAATACACATTTTTGTACTTTCTCATACTTGCGCTAACTGGAGAGAGAGAAAGGAAAAGTCAGCGGAACTTATAGGAATGATATTTGTGAGTTATATCAACACAAAGGATTGCATATGAACACAACGCTTGGGCTAATAATTTAGATGACAAAATGTTAACTTAGACTCCTAATGAACATTCTTCTGGTAGTTCTCTTAAATAACTAGAATATAATTCCGATTATAGAGATAACGCGTAAACATCAATAGTTGAGTGATGGAAATGATGTGGACTTGCTTATCTATAGGAGCTATTCTAATACATTGGAAACCAAGACAAATATATTCCAAGGTAGAAAAGCTGGCAACAAATCAATAAGTATGCGGAAGCAACTAGAAGAGCGAGAGATGAGATTTGAATAGATGCTAATAACAGGTATAATTGAGGCGTTTTAAAGATTTTCCTTTATAAACGAATTAACTACGATTCGAGAGTATAATATTCAATTCAATCATACCGACATAGAAACCAATCTACAAGCATAACTATCTAATTTAGTAAATAACTACACAAACATATACGCAGACATACAGCGCAACAAACATATCACAAACACAAAAGACAAACAAATCATCCAAATTTGATCACTACATGGATCGCCTACACGAAGCTCTTCACTCTTGCCACTTCCACTCTCTCGATGTATCCACAACTCAGAGAATATTTAACTAATGTCCAACAACAAGCCTCTCTTCAGAGCGCGAGAAACACACCGCGATTACATACGATCGCATACTTTGATTTTCTAGAAACTAACCTAAATTCGAGAATCTCCCTAACTTTATGCTCATAACAAATCCACATCACAGACAATAAAGTTAACACAAACCAAGCCATAGACCCACTATCTTATTTCTACACACAGAGCTATTTACACAAATCACACATAAGAATAATCAAAATAATAGTTTTTGTAAGCTTATAAGTAAAGACAGAGACGAACTAATTCAAGAACACTTTGTTTTCTTGGCGAAATCTGGAGTGTCTTACTCTCTCTTGCACATTAGATAGAATAGTAAGGAAAAGACAGATAGAAGATGAATTTTGATACACGTCGAAAACAAAAGTAAACTATGTCTCTAGTGAGCAAGATGGTTCTTTCTTGTGAGAGAAGCAAAGACAAGGTCTTTAGTAGATAGAACAGAAAAAGAAACTGAAAAAATAATTCATAGCAGAGGAGTCATGTAGTTTTCGGCTGACAAGAAAAAGTGCAAACCATTCTTATAGCCAGATATCTCCACGTCAGCTGGTGGCAGCGGTTCCCAGGCGAGATCCTCAAATAATCTGAGAGAGGCCGCCCAAGTGCTGAACTCTCAGATTTTTGTCTACCTCTCTATTGTGGCGAGAGGTTTTCCTGTGAGTGTCTATCTCAAATCCAGTTTTTCTATGGGAGTGGAAAAATTCAGCGAAATTTCAAATTAATAATTTTCTAAAATAAACATTATTTTTATTACATACAACACACTATTTATCTGTTAATTCTATGTAAAAGAGTGAATATAGTTTTTTGTGTAGAAACTGTTGATGAATTCTAAGAAGTTCAAAACTTATTTTCTTGTATCATTCTAATTTAAATTAAATCGACTTTCTTTTATCCACACCTTAAGTGCACTCTATGTCAAATGAGGAAGATTTGAATTAATAAAGGGTAAATCTCGTTTAGCACTTTAGCGAGTGAAGTGGTGATTACACACATTGTGGAGTCTTATCAAGTCAAAAACTACGACAGATCAAAATCATATCTATAAATCTCAACGATTTAATCTAATTCACATACACTACTCAATCCTTTTTTGAGCGATGATAGAACAAAATATAGTAACTCATTTATGATCTAGAATCACAATAAAAACCCAAGCAAGTTAACTTATAGAGCTTTTATCCATTTTCTCCCCTTTTTTGTCGCGAATCCACAAAGGAGTCATCCATCGAGACGTTAAAGAAAGAATCTGATCTGAAGCTAACAGACGCCCCGTTACTGCGATTTACTCCCGCCCATTTGGACGAGACACCAAGATCAAATTCCATTACGCATAAATATGCCTTTAAACACAACACAAAACAGTTAAAACAGATAAAGAGTGGCATTTAGAACATTTCATAACTAGTCGATCAATCGTTACTGTGCAAATAAACTATACACGCTTATAGTACATAATATAATCGTACATACAATCAACTAACCACATCATAAAATATATAAAACTATATAATAGCATAGATTATATCATAATAATAATATACAAAATTAATATAATAGTATATAAGAGAGAAAGAAAACAAAATACCATATTATAAGCCATCAATGCCAATATTTATTCCTCATGATAACAAGACACCCTTACGCAAATTCATAATACAGATTTTAAATACTCATACTTGCTATAGCTTATCAGACATATTACATAGACTAGACATGATCAATCTTCGAGGCATACTACATCTCTGAAAAAATACATTAGACTAAAGATGATGACATATTAATTCTTGATTTTCCACACACACACAAGAAGATTGCTTTAGCACAACGGATGGCGGTGAGTCGCGACTTATATCTAGAGAGAGATTAAACATATACACAATGTACATAACTTGTGAGACAATGATTGAGTAAAAAGAGAAGTAAAAGTTTAGGTAGGATAGCATTAGTTACTGAGGTGCGTAAAATTGCTGGTGGCAGGCGCTGGAATAATCGAAAGTGCGCGAGACGAGAGTGGAGAGAAGAAAATTGCAGATGAAGTCAAGTCTTCTCATTTCCTTAGTGACTCAGACAATCTGATTACACCAGGTATACGCAACAAACACGCAAAAAACCCATGACTGAAAGATTGACTCTTCTGATCAAAGAGATAGCCAAGCTGTACTAAAGAGTGTGATACAAAGCGAGGAAGATGCGTGAGACAATCGATGAGATTCTTCTAAGAGTAGTCGAGAAATTAGTTGCATGTTTATGAGCGAGGTTGAGTATTTTCATGAAAGTGTTGAGCAGATCAACTGTAGTTGTAATCGACCTTATTGCGCCATTCTAGCACTCCTCATCAATGAGCGAACTAGAGATGGCGAAGGAAGCGTTGCGAGGTTATTTCTCTTCGGTTTGAGGGTCTGAATCGGAGCGTGAAGCAGTTCTTCTGAGATGAGAGGAGCGAGTCTATATGACTTGAGGTATACACGCACGTGATTATTTCCTCCAAACTTGCTCTACAACTAGACAATATTTCTACACTTTCACTTGAGAATTCGTTGAGGAGATCTATGCGAGAAGGAATTTGAAGAAAGCGTCACAGATTCAGATGCGGACAGAATATTAGTTCTCAAAGAAGTAGAAGGAGGAAGGAGAAGATGATGAATGTAGGAGTGACATAAGTTGAGTTTTCTCTAATAATTTGAGGCTCAATGAGAAAAAGAACTTATGGAAAATCAGAGGAAGTTGATGAGGAAAAAACACAGAAAACGGGAGCAGCAGGCAGATGTCTGAAAACAACTTGAGAGAGTCCGTCTAAACATGGACATAAACAACATAATGACTTAGGAGATAAAATAGTAAGGTACAAAACTTTAGAAAAAACATACACAGTGAAAAAATATTGATACTTCCATCCTGAAGATGCGCTCCACCTAAATCTACCTGAGCGGTTCCCTAAGCATCTAAGGAGTCATTTGACGTATGGATGCCGCCCTATGACAACCTTTTCTCGCGGGGCCGGATTTAAATGGGATGACGTAATTTTTTTCTAGAAAATCCCACTCTTGAGACACTTACATAGTCACAAAAAAAATCTATGCAGACTCGTGACAAATCTTCAAGTTCTTTAAGCAGAATCCTATCTCGCTCAGAATCAAAACTAATTCAACTTTAGACCCATCCCATCACGACATAGTCAATACATAAAAAGCTTAGTCTACAGTAGGCAACATGCGAGATGCGGACATGCAACAATTAGTTTTAGGCATATACAGACAAATCTAGAAAAAACATGTACTTAAATAATTCTCATACCGAACATAACATCAGTTTTCAATCAACCACACTAATACTATTTATAAATGACATAAAACTGAAAGATAATCTAAATACGTAAAAAAAAAAACAAAATTGGCCTTTGCTCTGCATATCACAGATAAATTGCACAGAGACTAAGCATCCGTCCACGAATCATAAAAGCAATCAAACCTCAGTTAACTAAATATATAAAAGAGTAATCAAATACAACTGACGATCATGTAACTACTTCAATCTCAAAACTACAGATTCATTCTTTATATACATCCTCATCATCTATTCATAAGACTCATCTTCCGATTGACCTTAACCCTTTACACACTATGACGCATCTAGTTGACATGTTGAGCTTTAAGGTGTAAGTTTAAAATCTGAGTCGGTAAAGACAAGGATAAAGTTTATCTTCTTATCATTGTAAGCGTGGGTCTTTTCAACTAGTACTCTAGAAACAATTGTTTGCGACAAAGAATTGCCGAAGATTTACAGTCTTGAGCAGAGCGGGCAGGGTATTCAGATATGATAAACCATTCACTCATTTTCCATCAACTTACATACTTCATCTATTACGACGAGAGATGATGCGATAGCGGATGAATCTCAAGGTTACCAGTTGCGAAAAGCGATACTATAAGGATTGGAAGATCGACCAACATCATTCTTTACAAGCCCATGAACTAGAATCAAGCGAGATGCTGCTTCTCGCCTGCATACATTAAGAGAGTAGTGACGGATGCAAGCTCGACACACCAACTCACAATAAGACATGTAGCGCTCATTGAGACTCAGAAGATTAGACACGATATGAGGGAACAATCTAGTCACTACATTCCATAAAGGTAGAATTGCCTTATGTGTATTTCGACTGCTTTTCCATTCGTTAATGAATGAAAAATGCTAGATTGTATTTTGTGTGAAGGTTCAATCATAAAGCATATGACTACATACATGCAAAACATAATCAGATAACCTCCTAAGACAAAATAAACGTTTTCTCTCGTATGATTCTCGACCCCAATAACCATATGATGTTTAATTTCATCACGATTTACAATTCGTTGTCATCAAATTAATAGCGCGTTTTCTGTTGTTACGAACCAGTAACAAAGACCTTGTCGGGATTTGAATGAAGTTTAATGACACTTGGGGAAAGGAGGAGTGGTTTGATAACCGCACAAACCCTTAATCTCAACCAAAGCCCACCCAAACGGGGCCGTGGGACGAATACATTTGTCCCGGGGGGGGCGTGACATCATAAATACTCATCACACAAGATACAAAGGAACAGACCTCTAAGGGTACGATTTGAAAATCCAGCATACTTTGTATTAAATTAAAATAGTTTAAAGTTTGACAATAAGTTTAGCAGAAAATAAGCGAAAGCGAATAAAAGTTTTAAAATGACCAACGATGTTTAATAGTAATATAGCAATTTCTTCTTGAAAACCGTCCCAATGCATAGCTATCAATCACAAATAGCAAGCAAAGCCTCACATCTAAGCACCTGAAAAAACTGCTAAAACGTCAACATAATTCATAGGTTTGAATTTAATATTACAGTGGACCAACAAGTTCACATACACGCACCACGACAAAACCACGTATATAATAGATCAACTTCACATAACAAAGATTATTTACGTTCACTGAACTCAAGACACCGAAGCTCAATTTAAAAAGGAATCATTTTATATGCCAAATAGTATTCCAACCCACCTCCTCGTCAAAGGTAGATGACCAAAGATCACCTATTGCATTCCACATGTAAAATATCCGTTTGGGTTCGGGACCATCCGAATCTAAGTAAGCGCTACTTACCCGATAGGGATAATTACGCCCAATAGATCAATTTACAACAATGCGCGGCCCACCCCCCCTTTCCCCCACTTAAACCACGTACGTCCCAGTTAAGCAACATTGACCGGTATCATGATAATTCAGGCATTTTAGTGGTCTATTCGCTACTTCTGCAACAACGTAATCAGAGAAAAGGAAACGTAAAGAACTGAGTCCCATAACTTTGAAAACAACACTGTTTCTCACCCCCACAAACACACAACCGTATAGTAAAAAGTAAGTAAAACAAGGCTATGAACGTACCTTAGGCAAAATGATCAAATGATAATCACGCAAGTAAAAGTTGAGATAGAAATCTAGCGACTGACCTAAATATTACTCAGCAGAAACACGAGTAAGGTCCAAGACATGCACAATATGTTCATACACCAAAAGACATTTCCATAAGTGTGTTTGCTTTAGCTTGATTAAACAAGTACATAAGAAATAAAATCATATAGTTTTTCTTTAAGTTTCGGGCTTTATAAACAAAGTTATCCATTTTTTTATTAGTAAGTTTCTTTCTGTTTTAGGAAAGTTTTAGTTACTGGAGATGTTATTACCAGCCCCCTATATTTGTTAAGTTTCCATAAGTCACGCACGCCCTAACTGCCTTATTTACTTAACTTTCTAATCCGTCCGCTAAATTCTACCAAACTTACTATTTTTTAATAACTGACATATCTCTTATTTCCAAAATATGTTTGACAGGCATCATAACAATACCAATCAATATATAAGTGTTACTATATGTTTCGCTAATGTTTAAAAAGTCCAAAAATGTCCGAAAGTGTTCGAAAACCCGTTTTACTATCACATCAGCAACTATTCATTTGGTTTCGCAAAAAGTTTCAAGTTTCATTACCCTATAACTTGGTTCGTTTTAAATCCGTTTTGTTTTAAATGTGATTATAGCAAAAACTATCTATTCGAAACGACCCTTTCACAAACACTTTTATCGCATAATGAAAACATTTTTAGGTCGAATTAACCAAACCTCAAAACATATTGGGCAGCAAGCACTTTTGGTCAAAAACGAAAAACCAAAATCCACACCAAACTTCACAATAGTGGCCTAATCTACCAATCTCCATTCACAAACTAATCTCCAAACAAATAAATCACACACCTAAATCTATCTAACCTTAAATCCCTTTATTTCTATTGTTGCAACAACTCATCCACTCTCAATCTCACCAAGAACATAAATTTTACCCATGAAACATATGGAACAACAATTATTTATAAAACTTTGTTTGATAATCTTTTCAAAAAAAATTAAACACAACATAAGGATGTATGATCTTGAACAAATAAGAAAACTAAGAAAACCACAACGAAAGCACAGTACTAAGATACTACTAAAATAAAAAATGAAGAACAAGTAGTGAAATCAAAAGATCATATACCCCAAAATAAATAGATCTAGAAAAAACCCCAAATAATACACCAAACACCTACAATTTGCGCGAACAGATCTTGAATAAAACCCTAAATCAAAGAACTATGCTTCAATACCTTAGATGTTCCTTCGAATGAACGTGGAATGAGTGGATCTTTCTAAGAAATCAAAGATAATGAAAACCCATAAGGTGTCTTTTTGTTGGGCCGTAGGACTAGAGATTAGAGAAAAGAGAGATTGAAATTTTGACGAGCTTGGAAAATGATATGACACCCTAGTTGTGTGTTATAATTGTTTAAGTTTATCAGGCCTTAAGAAAGGAAGGTTTAGGTAACATGTTAGTAATATTAAGTGATACAACACACACCAAAGAGGTGTTGTGTTTGGTTTCCGGAACCGAAACTAGTCATAAGGACCAAGCAAAATGTTTCCAATTTTAGGTCCATGGTTCATATTAAATGTCTAATTTGAATTTCAATGTCAAAGGTAGTGCATAAGTCCCAAATGATCAATGTGCAAGTCTTCCATAAGGATTTGTGCAGGAATAATAGTTCCTCATTTGTCATTTCATGCATCACATGCATGAATATAACAGATTGCCTTGTATATAAGTCAAGATTCATGGTGCATTTGGTTTAGGTTTAGACTTATAATATATAGAGGGGAGGGATATGAATGAAATTTTTGGCTTAACAATATGATATGGACGATAACTAGAGTTTATACGAAAAGATTTCGAGTTTTTGAGGTTCTGGTAGGTCAAAAACGCGAAAAACGTAATTTAAACTTTAAAACGTAAAAACTAAATATCGGGAGTGATCGTAAACTACAAAACACTTAGAAAAGATAAAATAACTCATATAATATCTAAACTAATGAATATCTGATGCCAGAACGCGTCTGATGATGTTTTTTTAGATTTACGCGAGTTTACTTCCCGGTAAACCGCCAGATTCAAACGTAACGTATAAAAGTCAAAAATAATTATCGAAAAAGTTTAAAATAATAACCTAAAAATCTCGGGCTGTGACATTCTTCCCCCATTAAAGAAGCTTTGTCCTCAAAGCTTAAGACGTGGACGAAGGATTAGCGAAAAGATGAGGACTATATTTCTTCCATTTGTCCTCGCGCTCCTAATAAACACGGTGCCCGTCGCTCGAAATTCCATAGGACCTTCACGATTGGAATGCGGCTTTGCTTAAGCCGTTTAACTTCTCGATCCATAATTTCAACTGGTTCTTCAATGAAATGGAGCTTGTCATCAATATGGATCTCATCCAATGGAATAGCTAGGGGTTCGTCTACGAAACACTTCTTCAGATTGGAAACATGAAAATTACTATGAACTCGGCTTAACTGCTCTAAAAGTTCAAGTTGATAAGCAATCGTTCCTACTTTAGCAATAATCTTAAAAGGTCCTATATAACGAGGGTTCAGCTTCCCCCGTTTGCCGAAACGTATCACCCCTTTCCATGGCGACACTTTCAACATGACCTTGTCATCCAACCTTAATTTCTAATGCGGGCTTACGCCTCCTATCGGCATAGCTCTTTCTGCCTAACTCCTCGGGTCAGCTTGAATTCTCTTATTTGAATTGAATGATCTTCTCAGTTGGCATGTATAATTTCCGGACCACAGTGAGACTAAGCAGTCCCCAACCTCAGCCCAACAAAATAGGCGATCTACATTTTCGGCCGTAAACGAGACGTCAAACGATGCAGCCTTGATACTAGTTGATAACTTATTTGTATGTAAGAAAACTTCACCAAAGGTAGGAGTCTATCCCCAACCTTAAATCCCACAAATCCACACACAAGCACAGTAGCATGTCTCCAAGGTTTTGGATTATTCTCTCACTCGACCATCAATCCTGTGGATGTAAGGCAGTACTCATACCATTGAAATAACCTAGGGCTCAACGTATTAGGTATTTCCAAAATGAGAGGTAAACTTACTTCATCGATCAAAAATAATCGAAAACTAGCACTCCATGCCTCGAACTACGTCCGTCAAGTATTGTCTCGGCAACTTCCCACTTAGTCAGTTTTCCTTCATTGGTAAGAAATGACAGATTTTGTGAGTCAGCAACAATTACCCAAATTGTATCTACCAGTTGATGTCTTTGTAAACTTACTTCACTAAAATCATAGTAATGTTCTCCCACAATCATTCTGGGAATCACGGTTTGAAACTAACAAACCGGGAATGGTTTTCCGAGCATCGCTTGACTTTGTCACAAGTCAAACATTACTGACATAGGTCAATCTCAGCCTTTATAATTCGGCCACAAATACAGATTCTTTAAATCTTTGTACATCTTGTCCGAAATCCAGGGATGTACTGAATACTTGACTTTATGCGACCTCCGTGCATACACATCAAACATCACTCTTAAGTCAATACCAAATAGGGTATCCGAACTTCGCCCCTTTAAGCACAACGTTCCATCACACCTGGCTCCTAACTTCTAATCATACACCACACATATCTTTCTGTCCATAAGTTCATCCTCACTCTTCCTCATCTCGCCTTCAACCGTAGACGTTCTAAAATTTGCACATGGACGTTCCACTAATCGTCCATAACCAAAGCTCAAACTCCGTAGTGCTTAATCTTCCTTTTTGGCTCAGGCATCCGCTCACCCCTAACGTTGGCTTTTCCCATGATAACTATCCGCAGCATAATCACTCAACAACTCTAACCATCTACGGAATTGTCTCATGTCAACTCTTTCTGAGTCTAGAATATGTTGTAAACTCTTTGATCATGAACACAACACACTTTGCACAGCCATACAAATAAATGTCTCCACATTTTGAGAGTAAATACTAGAGCTCTAAGCCTATGTCAGAGTGTGAGTGTAATCTTCTCATGAATCTTATTGGCGTGACAACTAGGCTATGCCGTCTCCTTTGCATCAAAACTGCACCCAATCCTTTACTAGACAGCATCACTTTAAACAAGAAGTTTCACTACTTCGGGTTAAAGCCAAAAATTTGATGCACTACACAACTTCTCTCTCTGCTATCAACAGTTGAAATGCGCTTCTGACTTTTCAACCTCCCAATCAAAATAATCACGTTCTTTTTGAGTCCTTCGTCATAGTGCATGGGCCAATTTTTGAGAAACCTTCGATAAATCGTCGTAATACCACAAGAACCTAGAAATTGACGAATCTCAGTCGGAGTCTTGGGCGATGCCCAATCCTTGATTGACTCAATCTTAGCTGGCTCTACATGAATGCCCTCACTATCAATCACGTGACCAAGAAATTATAACTTCAATCAACAAGAGCCAAAAACATCCACTTTAAAAACTTGCAATACAATTCTGTCCTTCTAAGTAATACCAGGATTAACTTAAGGGTTCTGCGTGCTCTCTTCGCTCTTGGAGGAGAGCAAAGACGTCATCAATAAATAATACATGAAATTATTCAAAGTACCGTGTTTGCACACCCATTCTTCAGATCCATGAATAAATGCCGGTGCGTTGGTCGAGTCCAAACGGCATTCACTTGAAACTTAAGTGACCGTAGCTATTCTAAATGTTGATTCCTTTGGAATGTCTTCCTCTCGAACTCTGAGTTGGTGATTAAACACAGATCTTATGTCGACTCGCTTAATGTAACACATGATCTTGCACTGATCAAATAGGTCGTCGATTCTCGAAAGTAAATATCGATTCTTCACAGTCAGCTTGTTTAGTTCACGGTAGTCGATACACATCTGAAAAGATCCGTCTTTCATTCTTGACAAACCGTAAGATCGGGACCCCCAGGTGAGTGAACTTCGAGGTCCCGTAAAAATCCTTGTCAGAAAGTTCTTGTAATTGAGTAAACAATTCTTGCAATTTCGACGGTGCTAATCTATACGAAGATCGTGCCACATGTGCAGCACCAGGGACCAAGTAGATTTGGAATTCAACTTGTCGCGTAGGCGTTAATCCAGGCAAGTCCTTTGGAAAGACCTCCAAAAATTTCTGTACAGTTGGCACGTCCTCAAGTCGCTTCTCCTCAGACTTTCTTGTTTTCCTTACTCGTTACTTGTGCCAAAAAAAACGCAACCTCACCTCAAAATACTTATGATTTTAGTGCACATATACCAATAGCACTCAACTTCACTGACTTCTCTCTCTACTGCCTCCACACACAACCACAGGCCTAACAAACAACTTCATCTCCATAAGGGAATCTCTGCGTGGCTCTCAAACACGCACAAACATCATGCAATATGGTTCGCTAACCAATCCATGCCGATGATGGCGTCAAAGCTACCAAGTTCTACCGGCATTAGGTCAATATTGAATGGGTAACCTAATAATCTTAACGTACAACCTCTAAGCACGGTATTGGTTTTAGAAATTCTACCGTCGGCTAATTTGACCGCATAGCTAACGTCTAAAGTATTGAGGGTTATATCAAGCAAGGTACTAAATGTAGTCAACACGAAACTTCTTTTAAACCCACCCCCCCCCCCTATTTCTATCGGCACCCGAAACGCGAATAATAGAAAGCAGATAATAGATAGTTGAAGAAGAAAACGTACACACCTTAGAAGACATTTCAACTTGGGGGTTAGCGTCTCCTCCACCTAGCACATATGCTTTCCCTCTTGCTTTACCAACTCCATTCTTGTTTCCAGCCTTATTCCTATGGTTTCGATCCTTCAACTTTGGGCAATCACTTCGGTAGTGTTCTTACCCTCTACACTCGTAACAGATCCTAAATACAAACCCTCGATCACATACTTGACCCCCTATGAGAGTTGAAGATAGTTGGAGATTGTGACCTTAAAATCCAGGATTCAAATGCCAACCTAGTTACAGCTTCCCATATCTCACTGTGGGACGGTCCTTCATGGTGAAGCTTATATTGTACAGAAAAGGCAACGGTCTAATATATGTTTTTCTCTCAGTTGTTCCAGTCGTATAGCTCTTGCCACCTTCTGACCAACATCTCCGAGATTTTTTTTTTGAATGGTGGCTGCGGTCCACGGTTGCTTCGTCTGATTGACCACCAATCTTCTTTGTTTTCAGCATTTTTCAAAGCATATCCCTATCAAATTCTGTCCATTAAGTTGTTAGCACCTAACAACAGCATCTGAGTCTCGTGGGCTCTATCAGGCAATTACATACCCTGTATATTAAGCGGAGACCTCCAAATGAATTTCGTCAACTCAGGGCCTCTCCTCAGGACCATTTTGGGTGCGCATCATAGTAAAACTCATAAATCTGAGTATAAGCACTCAAATATCATTGTTCTTATACGTTAGGTTCCACATTCAGGTTCCATTTCCGAAATCTCATTCCTGACAACAACATCTAGTCATAGCTTCAAGACTTCTCTCCATGACATGCAAATGGAGCCTCAGTCCCAATAGTTCCTTCTTGTGTGAGTTCCACTAATTAGTGCACTGTTTAACTTGTGCAGAGTAGCATACACTTAAACTTGGTGACTTCTCTGGCAGTTTTCTGATATGGAACACTATTTCCCATCTTCTCAAACCAACTTATCAATCTACAACTCTTTCCTTCCCATAAGGTTGAGTGGTCTAACACTATATAAAATCCCGTAGGATGCATTCCTCTAGCAAACAAGCCCTAATCGCCTCCTACTATTCTCATCTGGATCTCATTTCTAACGCATTTCCAGATTCGCCATGCACTGCATTTGAGCTTTGTTTCATCTCAAATGGCGCAGCACATTACGGCCAATTACCTCATCTGAACAGCATTGCTTCTTCCACACGTCGTTAATGTAGTTCTTCGATGCGTTAGGGGTCAACAGGAGTGATGAAATCATTGTTCTATATTACATTAATAACACTGTTGATGAGATTGATAGCGATTTAACGATATAATCGGAAATGTAGTTACAAGATAAATAAATAAAATATATAACACGTTTTGCCAGAACAGTTAATACAATAAAGAATAATACCGGAGAATCAAAACAAGCTTTCATATCTAATGAATAAAAGCATAGTGTTTCGGTTACAACCACCCAAAATAGTACATGATTAACGATTATATTTCTAACTGCCAGCATCTAACCTAAACATCATCTAATGTCCTACATATCCATGGTACTACTAGTCTAAAAAAGGCAAAAACCCAAATTTTCTCAACATATGACTCCAACCTCTTTAAGTCTCCTCCGATATCATCACTATCCCCTACAAGACCTGACGAAACTCCTCCTGTAAAAGTGTCATGTGCCAATGAATACTGTCAATCCGATCTCTCTCTATACTCAACATAGCGTCAAATCAAAACCTTTTTAGTACTCCATTCTTAAACTCCTAATCCTCTCAACCAAACTACATGCTCTCCACTAGCTTCCATCTGACAATCCCTCCAACTGTCTCTGATTGGTCTCAATCTCATAAATCCCTATCGAATACGAACCTCAGACATGCGTTGAACTACAATACATCATAAATCTAGATATCCATCAAGATCATGGTATAAACCTCCCCTAAAACAAATCAGAGAACTATCACCAATAGCCAATGGATCTATAACGATCTCTCTCGTATCTGCCACACTAGCCTCTGCCTCAAACTCCTCATCATCCTCCCTAACATCACTAGCAGCAATCTCACTCCCATACCGTACAACCATTCCTCAAGTTACTACAACTCCATTCCCTAAATACCTACATCTGCAACAACCTCTCGTCAGCATATACACCTCCATATGCTTCCTCTCGCTATCCTCGGTGAGTATAATCTTAAACCTTCTCGCGAGGTGGAAAAAGATCAACAAAGTCGGGGCCTATATCACCTCGAACATATGGATATGGTACCGAACAGTGGTGGATCTACATCTCTTACAGATGCGTCCAGGAGAAGGTGAATATGGAATCCAATGACCCCGTCATATGATTGAACCTAAGAAGAACTGATGTCTCCGGTGAGATAAGGGTAGACAATGGTGCATTACCTCCAACTCTAAATGCCCACTATGTCGTGGAGTCCTAGCAAGTGATCGATGAACAAATCTCTATGGTATAGATGAATCAACATCGGTGGTGTCTGGTGGTGTATGTCCGGATAAGGAATGATCTGAAGGTGCACTAGAAGATCAGTCTGGTGAAGAATGACATCCCGATGAATGATGAGATACACGTCCCTCCGATATAAGACCTACGAGCAGGTAAAGTCTAACTCTTCTTCCTCACAGTCACAACTTACGCGCCATCCCGTTAGGAGGGTGCGGTAAGTCCGACCGAAAGGGATAGCCTTACCGGTCCAGATAAGATGTCGCTGGAACTTCGACGGAAAAAAATCCAAGTGGGAAACAACCTGTGATAAGGTAGGGAAAACGTCTGATATGGTGCAAGAATAACCATGAGATGACGATACGGGTCTCTGCTTGGACAGGACTCGGAACTCACCACGTCCACACTCTGTTCATCAAAACACAAAAAGGTGTGAAACCAAATGGCAAATCTGTGCGGGAGGTAAAAATCCTCTAATGGGATCATGAAAAACAAAAAAAGATAAAAAAAATAAATAAAAACAAAAAAAAAATAAAAAAAAAAAAAAAAAAAAAACAAATTAGAAGAAAGGGAATAATACACTAAATCAGTATACCGTCATTGAGACGACTGAAACTGCCCCCACCTCCGTGTAATCGAAAAGTCACCGAAACACTAAATAGAACCTCAGGATTACAAGGATAATACAGGAATAGCGCCAAAGAGAAGCACATCGTGGCAGAGAACCACACTCTCCTCAACGTATCAGACGAAATAGAAATAACAGAGAACCATGCCTGCACAAGCACAACAGTTATATATAATACCCTCTTGTTATATTGAAATCATGCAACGTGCAAGCAAAGCCAAGAAATAATGACGATTCGAAATATGATATGGCAAAAGGATGAATAAAGTAATTATGGCAATATGATATATATAATTAGTACTTATATATATTAAACGCTATTATTATAGATATTATTATAGCATAAGGCACGTAGGATCAACATACTGTTATAGACCAAGCTCCCCCTCCTTCCTAGATTACACCTGGTTCTCTAGAACATTGGATCTGATACAATCTGTCCCACAAACCCCCAAACAGGCCGGGAGAGAAGACACGCTCTGAGGGGCGTGCGTCATAATACACATCACAGCGAAGAATACAAAGAATAACCTCGAAGGGTACGTTTGAATCCAACATCGTGTGCATTAATTTAAATAGTTAAAAGTTTAGACATAAGTTTTAAAAAATATATGAAACGAATAAAAGGTTTTAGAATTGACAACGTTTTAAACAGTAGATTAATAGCATTTCTTGAAAATCGGACCCAATGCAATGCTCACCAAATACAAGCAAAGACTTCCAAGCTAAGCACGCTGAAAAAACATGCTAACACGGTCACAAAAGTTGAGTGAAATTGTAGAGGTTTGAATTAATATTAAAATTGGGACTACTATTCACAGTACTACGTGAACAGTTATAACAATACAATTTTTTAAAACTTCACATAAAAAATAATGTATTCCTGTTGCACTAAGCTCATGACACCGAAGCTCAATTTAAAAGGAAGCATTTTATATGCCAAATAGTATTCCACGCCCTAAAGGTATCTGACCAAGATCACCTATTGACATTCCGACATGGTATATATCCGTTTGTTCCGGGTGACCAAAATCTCCGAATGGAAGTAACGCTACTTACCACGAGATAAGAAATTACTCCCAATAGATCTATTTACAACATTCGCTCTTACTTAACCAGTACGGTCGGTTAAGCAATTGACGGTTCATGATAATTCGGGCATTAGTGGTCTATTCGCTACTTAGGCAACACGTAATCAGGAAAAAGGAAACGTAAAGTAACTATGTCCATAATTTAAAAACAAGCAATGTTTCTCACCCCAAAATAGTAAAGTGAAAGTAGTAAAACATGGGGCTATGAACTCACCTTAGCAAGATGAGCAAATGATAATCACGCAAGAAAAGATGATATAGAAATCTAGCCGCGACCTAGAATAATAACGCGTCTTAGAAACACGAAAGTATGCCAAGAAATGCACAATATGTTCATCACCAAAATACATCCATGTGTGTTTGCTTTAGTTTGATTATCAAATCATGACGAAATAAAATCATATAGTTTTTCGTTAAGTTTCGGTGTTTAACCAAAAATTACTAGTTTAGAAAGTTTATATTTTAGGAAAGTTTTTAGTTTCAAAACGTTAATATCGTCCCCTATATTTATTAAGTTTCTATATTTTCAAAACGCGCTTACTAGCCTTAATCGCTTAACTTTTATGTCCGTTTCGCTAAATTTTTACCAAACTTGCTATTTTTAGTAACTTTCTCGCTTTTCCTAAAATATGCTAACGACGTCTTTAAATGATACTAATCGATAGATATGTGTTACTATATGTTTCGCTAGTGTTTAGAAAGTCCAAAAATATCCAAAAGTGTTTGAAAACTCATTTTACTATTCACATCAGCACACTATTCACTTGGTTTTGCCAAAAAATGTTTGAAGTTTCATTTGACTATAACTTGAACGTTTTAAGTCCGATTTTAATGAGCGATTTATGAAAAACTATCTATTCGAAACAAGCTCTTCAAAAACTACTTTTACGCTTAATGAAAACATTTTTAGGTCGACCAAAACTTCAAAACCTGTAACATTTCGGATTTAAGGTCACTATTATTCCGAACTCTAATTTATTTTCTAAATTTTAAAAATTTACTTTTTATTAATTTTTGTCGTTTTTATTAAAAATCGTCGCTTTAATTATTTACGAGCCATACTTAGAATTATTATCCGTCTCGAACCCTACGTAATTTAATTTTTCTGAAAAGTATTCCGTTTAATGTAGAACTATTTTTATCTTGTTCATTTTCACTTCGTACTTCCGCCTTAACTCTTGAAATA